>JAGDQP010011233.1:0-11400 GCA_022664845.1 Lepisma saccharinum
TTTTATCTCTGTTAAAACTAGTTATATTAAATGTCATCCTTATATTACACTTGCGGTTTGAACAGTCCGGGAACTGAGAACACCTTTTATAACCTTCGGTTAAGTTAAGAAACTTGTCACGTTCTCCGTATTCCGCCATACGTTCAAGAAGAATTGGCCAGTTTTATAATAGTACAACCACGATTTGTGCTTGATTACAATTAGAAGAAGCCTTGAAAGTGAGTGACGCAAGTTGCCTTTAATTGAATCATCACTGCGCGAGCGATTATTAAATCAGAAATCAAGTTTCACAACTACAGTAGGGAACGATAAAAAGAATGGAGGCGTATAATTGTATACGTGTCACTTCATAAGGCTTCAATAATACTGTATTTTCCTAAACCTTTCATGGATGTAACGTGACCAATATGAATGAAAACGATAGGGTTATATATATATAGTTTCAAACACAGTAATTAGTCTGGATATAAACATTCCCCACTTGTGTATCGCCACTATATCTAACAGCAACAAGGATTATATAACAGACAAGAGGAGATATTTCAACTCTAATTTTCACAAGTATCTTCCTGACAAGAATGCGTGCTCGTGTTTTAATTAATGCTGTCTCCCACCCACATGTCGTACGTATATACATTACGTAAATGCGTATTCAAAGCGAGAGGATCTAACAAGCCTTGGGACAAAGTACCCCTTCATAATACCCCCCAACCTTCTACATCTTGTTTTAAAAGAAGCCTCTAAAAGGTTGTTGAAATGAGCTCAGATTTAATTTCATATGTAAGGCTTCTCTCTTCCATCACCGAAAACAAATGCAGAAAACATTGGAAGAGAAAAAAAAATAAGCCTACTTTTTAAAAAGAAATAAAGGTAGAAAAGCCTCCTTAGTTTTACGCCTCACCAGTTTAACTTAACAACGATCCTACTTTTCTTCTATCCTTTCCACTCCCCTCCTGTCATTGTCTCTGAGGTTACACTAATTTGCTTTTTTGTCCTCCTTTTTTTTCTTACGTAATTTGATGGGAAGGGTGGGACGGTGAGCAGTGTGAGGTACACGGCAACCAGGGAGAGAGAAAGAATGAGTGAGGAAACAATGATATAAAATTTAATTTGATTTTTTTTCTTAAGAGTAATATTTTTTTTTGTCTGAAAAATGAAAAAAAATGTAGAACTCTTTTCTGTTTTTCGAGATGTACCGGTATTTTATTTTTATCTGTTTTCTTACCAGTTTTCGAAAATTCATTTAGTTGCTAACAAAGGTTAATTTTTTTTTAACAAGCCGGTAAGACAAAGAAAAGATAGCAAACAGAAAATATATTTTTTGAAACTTAAGCAAAGTCTAGAAGAACAGGAGACAGCGAAAAATAACTTTGATAAAGAAATAATCAAACTAGTAGTTTTCCCCTTCTCATGATTTATGTGTGGTACTTCCTCTTGAGCGCTGATTATAAATGTTTACAGCTTAAACTTCTCTCTTAAATCTTCTTTATAAAAAGCGTGAACTTTTTTTGGTTAAAATGTTTCTGGATGTCACTAGATAAAGGTTTGTTGTTTAGAAAATACTTACATTTTTCATCAAGAAGATACAGCAGTTTAATAAACCATGAGAGTAAATGTATATTTAACCCCCCCCCCACACACACACACACAGTGCAGTACTACTTGATTGGTATCAGAAAAAACGTCCTTACTAAATTTTCGGTGCCAAGAAGTAAGGTGTGTATACAAATGTCGGTCCCGGGAAAGGTGTATTAGCGTACACAAGCACTCATACACACAAGTTTTTGCTCATTACGGTACTATGTACATCATAACGGTCACTGTAAGAACAACACTGAGTTAATGAAGACGACCTGCTGCTTCAAGGATGGGTACATTACACTCTAGACCGGTCGTTTCTCAACCTTTTTCCTCCTGCGACCCCTTTTATCATCACTTCTAGAGGTAAGTTTGGAATAAGAATCGAGGTAATGGCAGTGTCGAAAACAGGAGCCAAAGATTCGTCAAAGGTTTTATAATACATATATAAAAGGAAATTTTCCAGCGACAGAGAGGACCTTTTAGAATAAATTTTAAAAGTAGGAGGAATTTCTGATATCGTAGTAGGGCTTTAAAGAATTAAATTTCGAGAAAATTATTAGATTCAAAATCATGAAATAAATATAACGTCAACAACAAACAGTGACTAATACAGAGTTTGTGAATCAAATGCTCAACAAATAATAAAGTTTCCAAAAAGCATATACGAACCAAAATAAAAAAAATTATACACGGGCTGATTTATGGGTTTCATTGAGGGCATTGGCCCCCCTCAGTCATTTAAGAATGACTTTAAATGTTTCATTCTAAACGATAGCTTTTCAGGTAATTGCCCCCCCCCCCCCCCAGGATCTTTATCCCAAATCCGCCCATACAATTGTACTAAATATGAAATGCTGAATCAGTGAGTGCAGCTTGTTTGATGATTAATACTATTTTAACCTCCATAAGTATTCGATCAGACACAACTGTACCTAAGAAAAGGTAGTACTTAATAACGTCGTTCAAGTGTCAAAATAAAATGGCATATTTTAATTTTAAATTAAGCGACTAAGAACTAGAATAGTTAGCCTATAATAGAATCGCAAAAAGGTTTTATGGACATGACTTTAATTAATTCTAAAACGCTAATTGAAAATGTAAATACGACAGTGACGAGAGTTACTCAAAATGTATGACTATGAGACCAATAAGCGATTGTAAAATTTGTAGTTGAAAGTAAAATGTTCTAGCTCTGTTTTATAATAATTAATAATTTTGGTAATATTCTGGACTTCTTAATGTCTTACGAAGACCAGATTAGTTATAATGAGAACATGTCAACATGGGAAAGATTTTGGTAAAACATTTCAATGATTTCCGTACAATTGCCATCCATTATATCTTACAGTTAGAAAACTTGATATATACGAGGGAAGTATCATAATGGTATATAATTTTCAATTTGTTATGTCCTATGTCCGATTGCGGTCGAAATGCGGGCACGTTACCAGCTGTCCACCCGGTTGTAAACCTTTTTGTGTGATGGTGTATGTTTATCATCGGTCGCAGATGATACATTCTCTTTTCACAGAGACAAGAATGACCAACACTTCCCTAGCTGATCCTTCTCCATTTTGTTCAGAGTCGTTTTTACGATGCTAATATAACTAGGCTGTCTCTACTATGGTTTTCGACTGTCAGATAATTGCTGCTATAATTTGACTGGCAAGAGCCAAATATATTAGGTTTATTGTGATATGCATGAAGAACGTTATTGACGTATAGTTATTAAAATAAAAAATGTATTACCCATTCAAGAGGTATGTAGTAATACTACGTAAAAAAACAGCAAATTTATACGTCTATTATGTGACGTCAAAGAGTGATGATAGGGAAGGACTACGGATATTCAAAGAGAATAGGAAATTTTCTGACCCATTACAATAAGAGCTGATAAAGAAACAAATGTTTGATCTTTGTTACTAGTTTCCTAATGTTTTTAATTCGGATAAAAATAGGGTAGGGAATTCAACAAAGTATGAACACCACACGATAGATTAGACATGAAAATTCCTGTTCCACAGACTACAATATCCCGCGTAGATCCGCGAAGTAAGAAAGTAGTTAAATCTTGGAATCTCCTGCGAAATGACTAGATTTTCTCTATGTTCAAAACAGAGGAAATGAGTGCCATCTATCGTTGCACAGTGTAGATCCAAGACGTGATCTTCGGTGACAAAACTTCATCTACTCATCACGTGTGAGCACGATGACAAGAAGTATCATCAATGGCTTTTACAAGTATCAACTATTGAATATGAAGACCACAGAGAAACAACGTGCTTTGTCCCATTTTCTTAATTTTACAGTATAGTGTTTAAGAAGTTCATAATCAGCATTACCTGCTGATCAAATAAACATGTGTTTGTAAGGGATAAACTCTGCACATTTTAGCATGATAGCTTGGAACAAGTCCCTGCAAAGAGCAATAGATGGCACTCTTGTCTTACTTTGGCCGAAAATGGACAAAGCGCGTTCTTTTCCTGCGGTAGTTATGGTAACTTCAGCTATGAATGTTTTTAGTATACAATCAACACGTGATTAATTATTTATATAGTCTAAAGTCATCAATTTATGAGCATTGATCACTATTCTCCAAATTCTATAACTGTTTAAGAGACCTGAGGCTTCAAAAGTAACACAAGATTTGGCTCAGCTCATTTAATTAAAATGTCCTCAGTGTAATAAATAGTGTTGAGTAGGAAGAGGTCAGGTAATTACAAACTATGGGAAATATTTTTAAAAAATAAATGAGTTCTCTTTCTAAACTACCTGAAAAACAGAAAAAGTCACTAATGGTGCCATGAAGGTGAGAAACAAAATTGAAAAAAAAAAGACTGTTTAAAATTGTGAGAATATAACAGAACACGGAAAAGCGCTGGAGAATGGAAAAGAAATTAACGTCTCCCTATTTTCTGTAACCTCCTGCAGGTTAGTTTCCTTTTTTTCTTTCTTTATCGTTTTATTTTTTTAGGGTCCCTCTTAACTGTCAGGATGATACATCACCATTCACATTGTGGTCTCTCGGCTACTCGTCAGGCATCGATCCACGAACCACAGTACTCATAGAAAAACTGTCTCATTTATCACTCTGACGCACGTCTGTGGGAAGAGTCATATTCTCTTTATTTCTTATTTTTGTTTTGCTTTTTTTCTTCTAACCTTCTGTTCTTTATGGAGGAAAACGGAAAAATGGCGCAAAATAAAGGAAGTAGCAGCTATTTCATTTCCAGTAATATAAAACTTTTATAGCCATTGGAAAGAAATCTTAACGCTATACAACATATGTAAAAATTCGCTGCCCAATTGCAGAACGAACTGAAAAATTTAAGATTTTTTGAAAAAATTGAATTTGAATTTTGTTATCGTTTGGAGCACAGAAACTGAATTTGATAGCCAAATTTTGCACTTGAATTTGTGATATCAAGGCAAGGAAAAAGGTGTCTTTATGATTTGTTGAATCACACTTCACTGTTTAGAATTTAGAGCCCAAAATTTGTCGTTTTGAACACAGAAACGGAATTCGACGGTCAAATTTCGTAGATGAATTCCTCACACCAAAGAGGAAAATAAAGTTATCTTTGTTATTTGTTGAATTTTGCTTCGTTTTCGAGATACAGGGGTTTTGAATTTGGTGCCCAAAATCGATTTTATTACGTGCAATGTTAAATAAAAATATTATACTAAATTTTACGTTGCGTATGTTGGTTTTCCATGTTTGACTTGATACAGTATTTCCAGTTCAAAATGTTATCATATGTGCTTCATAATGTTTGTTATCACTGGGGAATACAAAATATCCCATAAACCGTCCTAGTGCCATTAGAAATATACTAGGTTTGCAACACTGAAATTCTTATAATATCACATTTTAACTCGTTATATTTACCGTATTTATATAAATCACTTATCAAACGCGAAACTCTAATTTAATGCATACTTTATGATTTACTGCGAAATCTTATTTTTATTTTTATTATTATACGTAAAAAAGAAAATCGATTTTGGGTTCCAAATTTAAAACTCATGTTTTCACAAAAACGAAGCGAAATTCGACAAATGACAAACATACCTTTTATTCTCGTTTTAATGTCAAGAATTCATATACGAATCGAAACGACAACAAAAATTCAAATTTGGATTTCAAAACATTCCAACTCAGTTCTGCAATTGGGCAGTTAAGTTTTACGTATGTTGTATAGCATTAAGATCTCTTTTCAGTGATTTTTCTCGATAGTGTCTCTTGTTATGTCGTAACTGCTACGTCATCCTATAATTAAGAGGTCCAGAAGCTAAAGGATTCAAGTGACATTGACGAATAAAGAATACTTCGAGGAATTCTTTTATGCATACCCCGAAATATATTTGACACAAAACTGTCATTATGTTGTACAATGTAACCTCGGAATTTAATGTGTACATGTACACAATATGACAATTATGTGTCGCATATATTTTGAGATATCTTAATCCAATTTTCAAGTTTAGTATGACAGTGTAAATAACATTATTTCTTGTTTTCAGCATATTATCGAACACAATGTGCAGGAAATTAACCTATATTGTATTATTCGTAGTTTATTAGTTTCGAATATTGTCATGACAACTGTACACATTGTATTGTATTGTAAGTTATAAAGCTGCCGCGAAACTACTTCTGTGTGATATCTTATTTTACACTCTACGCTGACGGTGCATAAATGGCATACAATTCAATCGGTGAGTATAAGAACACCACAAATCCAAAATTAGATATTTTAGTTAACCATAAAATAAAATTTAAAATTCAGACAATCTGCTACGAGAAACCGTGAATAGAACAACAATTCGAAGGCTGTTTCAGCCTGCATTGGTTGGGAACTCTTGCCCCACCCGCCGTACTCACCAGATTTGGCCTCTTCCGACAACCATTTGTTTTCATCAACGTTTCCATGCAACAGTTCAACAATTACGAAGATGTCGAAACGTGGTTTCATGATTGGACCACCTCAAAAGATATACAGTTTTTTCTGAAAGGGCATTCACATATTGCTAGAAAGATGGAGAAAATGTGTGACTAGTGATGACCTACATTTTGTACAAATTAAACGTGTTTTTTTTGTCAGAAAAAAAAAATAATTATTAACCGGCACACCTGGTATAACCCCAAATATACAAAACTGTCATATTTTGTAGAAAGAGACCTTGTGCATCCGTGTACAAAATATGACAATTTTGCGTAGCATATATTTTGAGTTATATATAAAAGATTGCCTTAAACTTTTTTTTAAAATTGTCAGTGTCACTTATGTAACTTGGTTTTTAAAGTCGACATACAACAACGGAGATAAACCTCTTGTTCTTAGATAGTAAACTTTATTGTTTCTGTGGTTTGGAATAATATACGTAGATATTATTCAAGTAATTATCACCTCATTAAAGAATTTTTATTCAAAAAATTGACATTCCCTTTCAGCATGTGAACATTATATCACAAACAAGATCGTGGTTTATAAGTATCAATTTTCTCCGGAAACGTTTATGTACTTTAAATCACCAAAGACTGTGAAATATTAAGATATCAAATGTTGGCAATTTTAGACCAATAGAGAAAAATATATATTTTCTTTCCTCTTGATTTTTCTGTGCTGAACGTTTTCAAGTCACGTATGCTTTCTCTTTCTTCCAGCAACGAAAAGAAGAAAAAACACAAGAAGAAACTAACAGAGCTTCATTCTTTCGCTTCTACCGGCTCCGATATTTTAGTATCTTTTTCGTTTGTTTTTTTTTGTCACCCGAATTCAGTAGAAAATAAAATACAACAGAGACAGATAAAAGCACGAAAAATGAGCAAGGAAAAAAAGAAACAGAAAGAAGAGAGTTTGTCCTCGACCCATGGTCTCTTGACAAGTAACAAATTTCAAGAATTAAACTTGAGAGAAACTGAGAAATGGTCTGCAAGAATCAAACACGACAGCTTTGGAAGTCTTGGAAAGCTAAGAAAGATTCTATTGACGCTCAGATACACAACGAAAGTAGACATGAAAGTAACAGTCTATTGTTATGGACAACACATGCTTCTACACATGACGACTATATAAGTTGAAAGGAAATTGATATCAAAAGGAAGCAAAGTCTAGAGTAATCTATAGGTGCTACTAGATAATAAAACGGACAAGTACCTGGAATGCAATAAAAAACTTTTAATAATTTATTTCAATTTATGTTTTCACAATTATCCTATTTTATTTTACCAGAATTAAATTATATTTTTTAAGACATTAAGCTTCACACAGAAAATTAAATGTATATTTAGTCCAATGTTTAATGCAATGAATAATATACTATCTAATTCATTGATAGCGTGTCAAGACAACAGGAAAAGAACGTGCTTTATCCATTTTCGACCATATTAAGATAGGTGTGCCATCTATTAATTCTTTGAGGGTCATTTCTAACAATCTATCATGCATGAAGTGATTTTTCATAATGTAATAACTGCGTCCATGTTACAGTTTATTTTAATGCATATTTAAATGTTCTACTGCGGAATCCAAGAGATGGCGCGCGACTCTACAATACGTACATGTAAATTCCTGATGATTCACTGATACGCAAGGTTTTGTTGTTTTCAAGTGAAGAGGTGTATCTGAATGGATGTTTTCCACAGATTTCGAAAATGACCTTGAAAATGTCGTATCACGTCAGGTTTTTCCACAAATCACGAAAATGTCAAAATTGAAAAAAGCGTCTGTTTTTCACCTTTAGACGCCGGCCAGGGAATTTACACCTTGACGTTGTCATCCCTGGCGTCCCTCCTAATTCTTTCAGAAACGTGAACGATCCTTTGTCGGAAATCTAATAGAACGGGGAATGCAACGAGGTATGTTTGGTACCCCTGGCCTCCCATTCGGAGAAGAAGAAGAACAAAAAATCGAAAAATTTGTAAAAAATGTCATTTCTTTGAGATTCCGGCCACACTGGCAACACTGTTAGTAATCCCACGCTGGTAAAAAAAAAGTTATACGAGTGCCTCACATAGTCATACCAACCATATACAAAAATGAAAGCCGTAGCTGCAATAGAAAGCGAGAAAAAAAATACAAAGTGCAACCACCCAGTATAAAATTTATATTTTGCTTCGTAAACATTCACGTTGTCAACCCTGGCACTCCCACCCCAAATAGGCACAGAGACATGAACGACCCCTTGTTGGGAATGCAACGAGGTATGCTTCGCACTTATAGAAAAACGGTAAGATGAAAGAGGAGAAAAGGAGAATAATGAGAAGATAAACATAAATACATAGTATAAAACATACATAATTAACATTCTTCACTGGGCTCTCCTTGGAACTTCCTCTTTTTGGATTTTCGTTGGTGTTCTTCCGTACAGTCTCTTTTTAACATCCAGCAATAGTCGGCCATCATATGGACAGTCCACCTTTCTTGGTATCTCTTTTCCATCACTTTAATGTCCTGATGGAAACGTTCGCCATGTTCTTCCATAAAATCACCAAGATTGTCAGGAAAGTAATTGAGATGAGCATGAAGAAAGTGAACTTTGACGCTCATGTTACAGCCAAGCAATTTAAAAGATTCCAACATCTCGTCGATTAAAACGCTGTAATTTGCAGCCTTCTTGTTCCCCCAAAAGTTTTGTACCACATTTCTGAACGCAGTCCATGCTTGCAATTCGGTCTCACTCATACTTGCCTCAAATGTGTTGTCCGCCATCAATTTTCGGATTTGTGGGCCTGTGAAAATTCCAGCTTTGATTTTTTTCTGACGTGATAGATGGAAATTTATCAGCAAGGTACTGAAAGCATTTACTATCTCTGCTTAAAGCTGTTACGAATTGCTTCATTAAACCTAGTTTGATATGTAACGGTGGCAACAGTATTTTCTAGGAATCAACCAATGGAAGTGAAACAATGTTCTTTTTGCCAGGTATGAAGCTACTTCTGACTGGCCACTGCTTCCGAACCCAATGTTCAGTTCTTGCTCTGAAGTCCCACTCACACAAAAAGCAAGGATATTTTGTGTAACCTGCTTGTTAGCCGAGCAATATTCCAATGACTTTGAAATCTCCGCACACAGACCACTCATAACGCTTGTACTGCACCTTTGCCAGCAGAAATTGAAGGCTTTCGTATGTCTCTTTCATAGTCACTGAATGTGCTATTGGAATAAACGGATGGACGTTAGTGTTGTGTAATAAAACACCTTTTAAGCTGGATTTGCTGGAATCTATGAAAAGCCTCCATTCTCCTGAATTGTAAGTGATGTAGAATTTCATGACTGCCGAAATATTTTGACAATATACCAAACCACCTTCCTCTGCAAACAGCGGAACTAATTCTGCCTCTCGGTATCTGTACCAGGAAAAGCTCAATTCGTACTCAATATTTTTTTTTTCATGCAGTCGCGATCTTAACAATTCTGCTGCGTCTTTAGGTAAATTATGATCACGCACCAAATCATTAAGTTCATGCTGGGTCAAGGGCAAGGGCACTCTGGTTTCAGCCACACTGTCTGGTTGGTACGTCTCATCATGTGTATCACTGTCTGATCCTGTCTCGGTTGGGGGAATGATGTTGGACGGGGATGGCACAGGTATGGATTCACTATGGGGCACTGGTCTCATAGCAGATTCGGATACACAATGTTACCCTTGCTCGTCTTGGTATGTCCCACGATCTGTACTGTGCAGAAGTAGCAGTCGTCACCGTGATTTCGTGGTTCACGCCACACCATGGGTACACCAAACGGCATTGATTCACGTTTCCCACTTTTCCAATTCCGCAACCCCTCCACACATGCACGACACAATTTATGAGGAGCCCACACTTTGTCCTGATCGCCTAATTTCACCCCGAAGTATTGCAAATAGACAGGGGTACCTGGCCAGGGGTACCAAACATACCTCGTTGCATTCCCCGGATCGTTCATGTCTTCAAAAATTAGGAGGGACGCCAGGGACGACAACATCAAGGTGTTAATTCCCTGGCCGGCGTCTAAAGGTGACAAACATAAGCTTTTCTCAATTTTGACATTTTCGTGATTTGTGAAAAAACCTGACGTGATACGACATTTTGAAGGTCATTTTCGGAATATGTGGACAAAATCGATTCGGATACACCTTTTTGTTTCAAAACAACAGAAAAAAATTGAAAAATTGCATATCAGTGTTATAGGTCCCCCTATATTTTAATGTGTAAATGTGGCAAAATATTTGCTATGGTCAATTAAGTTTTGATGATGCGTCGAGGTCTGTAATTTAATTAGAACAAACATTATACCTATTTATTATATTCAGATTTAACTAATTCAATGGCTTACGGAACTTTTCAATTTCATCGCCGCGGTAACAAACATTTGCCATTTGATTCTGTCCTGGGAAACATCAAGCCAGTGTTCATATTGTATATCTTCCTCTAGAATATCTCTTCTAATATTGTCATCCCAACAATGTCTCAGTCTTCCCAACGGCCTCTTTCCTTCCATCTTACCAACCTTAATAGAACATAAATCTTCATTTTTCTTCCAGCCGAGCTACATGGCCTGTCCATCTTAGCCTTCGTGATTTCATTATTCTTATAACGTCGGGTGAATCATACAGCCTCTGGAGTTCTTCATTATGCAGTCTCCACAATTCTACAGTAATCTCGTCCCGTTTTGACCCATATACCTTTCTCAAAACCTTATTTTCAAACACAGTATATTAAACTGTCAGGGTCGTACTCCAACTTTGACGACCGTAAAGTATTACCGGCAGAAAAACTTTCTGTATATTTTTAATTTCAGTTTTCTTTATATTAAACGCGAGGTTAGGGGTTAT
>JAGDQP010011233.1:11800-53552 GCA_022664845.1 Lepisma saccharinum
GTAGGCGGTTGAGAGTAAATTAGAGGAAGTCACACCCGGCTATCCAAAAATACATATTGGAAAATCCTATAAGCTGGGCGCAAGGGATTCCCCAAAGGATGTAGGCGATTCCCAGAAAGTCTTCCAAGTAAAGATGGGTCGAAAGGACCAGAAATGGGATGAGTTGTCAACAGGTAACAATAATTCGTTGCCGGGACATCGATATCTCAACGAGAATTAATGTTATGACCATTTTTATAAAATAATGCGTGTTTGCATATTGGACAGGGGTGATAATTAAAGACAGTCAACGAGCGTTTGGCTTATTTATTAGCAATGAGAGAGGCTAGGAGTATCCAGTCGGATGCTGGTGAGTACGCATCTCAACAGCTGCAGTGTAATAAAAAAGACGTCCTCGTTGGTCGAGTGGTGAGTGCTATCAGGCGTCCGTGATGTCACAGCAGTCTTGAATTGAAACCCGCCTGGAAAAGAATCAGGTGTATGATTAAAGCGTAACAGCATGCAAAGGATGGACGGAGAGTATTAGTTAATGAAGAGGCACGTTAGGCTGGTTAGTAGTTCTCTAAAAGTTTGAACTCTCTAGGCCTAAATTTGTAGGAACAGCATTGAATTTTCGTACAACGATAAAAATACATTAAAGACATATGGAGAAAGTGCTGCTATCTAGGGTTAGAAGTTGTCGCTTTGCACTAACCTTAACGAGTGTGCTCAATTGCTCACCATATTTTCACCTACTTCAGGACTTTCGCCAGAATTTTCAGTTTGTGGAGAGTAAAATCAAAATTGGAAAAGTGTAAGTGGCGCTTTTCACGGTTTCTACAGATATTTGACGACAAATTTTTTTAAAGTTGATGGCTGTTGTGAAGAATTTTGGGGATCATAACCCTTATATTGGGAGAGTCTGGCGGAATCACTGCCTCCTTGCATTATTCAACATAAGGTAAACGCACAAGTATTGAACACTTTAAGGACACTTTTCACTTATAATTTTAAACTCAAATACAGTTCAAAATCTTGCAAGAATTTGATCGAAAGAGAATATTGCAAGTTCTCCATGTTTTCTTGTAGTGTGTGTGATTGAGAGTAAATACCTTCTTTTGTCTAACATTGTTTTCGTACCAGTGACGGACACGGGTGAAACGGAATGTTCCAGTAATGAACACTCAGTAATGGATTGACGACAATCAAGGATTTTGATTTCATTCCAGTAAAGACAGAAAGTCCAAAACTGGGCAAAAAGTGACTTTACCGTACCGAAAATGGACACCCCCTGCTTTGCAAAAACAGATCTAAAGTTATAGTTGTTTTGGCAAATGTATATGCTTGAAACAAAGATATTTCGTAATACATAATAGTACAGAACAAAATAATTCGTTATTGTAATTTCATGAATAAAAAACGAAAGCTCTTACCTTAACTTTACTTGCTCAACAGAATGCATGAAAAAGTAGATGAGACCATTGAACTAATTTCAACATCATATTAGAAATGCCAGATGAAACCAATTACGAGCGAGTAATGTTAAGTGACATCAAAACATACTATATTAAATTTTCCTACATAGATGAAATGATTCCTGCCTTTAAGAAAATCTTATTTTACAAAATTCCTCTTCAGATGTCCATTACTGGTACACTGTCTATTATTGGTGCTTTTCCCTTATCGTTAACTTAACTGGCGCGATCCATTGGGATTATTTTAAACTACGGAAATTGTCAAAATGGGAAGTCATTGTAAGTAATTAAGTATGCAATGAGTTGGTTTGTTTATAGTACGCTTTACACGATCACAAAGTTATAGTAGAAATACTTTTTGAACACGACGTACCCATTTACTTTCATTCTCAAAAGTCTTACTTTCTTTTGAGGTCAAATAGATTCTGTATTTATATGCATTTTTAGATAACTGCAAGTTGAAATTAGACCATACAAAATATAATTTTGTTAGCTAACAGACCAGCTTTGCTACTGAATATTAAATAATCATAAAACATTATCGGTACAAATTGGTATAATGTATTACTATTACTTAGTGAGTTAGAATTATTGCCGTTATGTCGCTGCAAACTTAGGTTGTCAAAGAGTTCACACTGTTACAGTAAATGTTGCCAACAATCAAAATAAAATTATTTGCGACAGAGCCGGATTAAGTAGAGGGGGTTCTAAATGGGCTTCACCCCAGGACCCAACTAGTTCAAAGTCCTCGCTAACGGTAAATAAGTTATCCTTACGACTACAGGGAATATGTGACAGGGGTCCATTAAAGTATGATTTTAAGCAGTAAGCATATAGAAGTTTTAAATGTAGTATGTGTTATTTGTTTCATTACATAGAATTTTTGAAACACACACGACGTTCTTCGGAACGATATCAGCCAGTATTGAACGATATCACGAAATGACATCTTCAGACAATGATAAATCTCTAAACTTAATATTTTAATCCGCCAAATGTTTGGCAAATTTTCTGGTTGAAATACTACAATACATTTATAAAAATTTCTGGAATAACATTGCATGTCAAAATATCATACCACGCCAATATGGATCGATGTTAATTCAGAACAGCCAACCTTGATCGATATTCACGTTATTGGCCCGGTATTGGCTCGATATTTGCCCGATATTATTGTGTATTTAGGGATTTGTTTTATTTAAAGTTAAACTGTATAATAAAGTACTATTCTGTTATTATTGGTTATCTTAGAGGTATGATTTTGGTCTCAAGTTTAAGTATTAACTATCTTTCGTAAAACTTCTACTTTTTGGCACGTAAAGAAGTCAGAAACAGCTGTTACGTTATTTCGTTCCGCATATCCTTACATTATCGACAACCAGCTTAACCACAAAGTTAGGTTGGTGGCCTAACTATCAGTTGATCTCGAGTTAGCCTACAGTTTTTGTAATATTTTATCGCATTTGGTAAACTTCATTTTGGTCTAATTTTAGCGTTCCAATTATTGAACTCGTTTTATTTTTGTTTTATCTGTTTGTAACGCAGATTTGGGTCTAAATGAAAGGAGATAGAGATAAACTGATTATATATTACTTTAACAAAATGGGTTTACAATATTCTGATCAAAAGTATTTTAATTTTAAACAAACTTATATCTGTCAAATCAGTATCAAAAAGTTACTTAGAAACATAATTCCACATACTTTATAGAAACAATCTTTCTAAACATAAACTCTTCTTTTTTTTTCAATTTATTATTTTTCAAACGGAATTGCTCTCTAGCAATACTGATCTGTATTCATTATAATAAAATGATTTCTCTACTGATGGATCTCAGTCGTGGAACGAATGTATTAATTACTAGTTCTTAATTACCTTTTTTCTACGTCATATTTACAAATGACCGTTTAACGTTCAGAAGAGTCAATTAAGGCAATTTTTGTTAATGAATGACATAATTACTCTCTCAGGTAATATATTACTGTATGTTACTAAATTGGAAAAAAAATCAGTATTGGTGTCTGTTCTGTGTATTTTATGCTAGTCGATATTACCGATCAAAACTCAGACTTAAAGACACACAGCTACCGTATCTCAGTGGTAGAGCGTTGGCGTAGCATTCGGGAAGTCGACCATACTGACTGAGTTTCCTCCACGTGTTTTCCTCGGTCAAGCCAGGTAAATGTCAGGATGGCACCTTTAATATAGGCCATGGCCAACACCTTCCCGCATTTTTGCCCTCCCTTATCCCGGCCGTAGCCTTAGATGCCTAAAGGCCGTAAATGAAATGAAAATTTGAATTCATTCAAACTTAAACAAGTACAAACAACATAATGAGCTCGAATATACGTAAAGAATGTGAACAGCTACCGAGATTTAACAATTTGAGAGATGTGGATAACTTTGAATGATTTATTCAGATATGATATATTATAATATTTATACAGGGTGTTTAGAAATGATGTAACTAAATTCAAGGTTGAAATTCTCAGACTCTAACAAGCAAGACATTCCGTGATGATATTTCAAAACGCGTAGTTTCAAGCTAGAGGAAAGATAGTGACGTAAGACGTAAAGTCTTTAGAAATTACATCCAAATTTGTACATAATAAATACATCTCAACATTTCATATTTAAACAACCTATAAATAAAGAAGAAAGAAACATGTTCGAAAATTCCTGTTCACTAACCTTTGACGAGACATTTTCGGTGCATAAACGAGATTAAATATTTTAGAAAGTCATATTTCTTGCTTTAAGAAACGCATCAAAAGATCCGATTTGACATACTCTAAATTCTTCGTACGATTTGATACGTTCATACCAGCATTTTCTGATAAGAACAAATTTGGTAGCACGAAGCTTAGATTTAATGGAATAATAAAATTTCTAGTTAATTGATGGTTTTATATTACTTGATAAAACACGTATACATACAGGTTCCATTGTGTCAAGCTGTGATGGTAGATTCACTCAGATCCACTTTGGGGAGGCAAGCTGGTTTAAGTGCTACTCTCTATGATACTGGCTGCAATATTACAGGTCATCTTTCGGTTTCATTAGACTAATATCCATATGATGTATAGATAAAATCCCTAAATATTACATTCTCTTTCTGTACGCCGGAAGAATGCTCACCTAGGGACGTTAATCGACGAGCTTAGGCTATAACTATTTATCTGGATTAGAGATGTAACCTAAATAAAAATCCCGCACAATTCAAAATAAGTATGTAAGTATTAACTTATTACGTCAGATACGGCGTCTTTTGTAGACCCTAAGCGCTTACAATGTCTTTAAGGAGACCCCTTGGTTAGAGAACCCAAGCCATTGTGAAGGGCATATCAAGGTGATGTATCACTCGAACAGACCCAACGTAAGTAAGTGGTCGAAACCCGACCGCAAAATGTTGAATGACCTGTAGATTCACCATCCGTGCATTCGAGCTTGGCTTCCCGCTTATTACCACTTTCCGGTCAGTAATTCCAACTATCAGCCTGCATATAATTACAATTTGGAAATAGGTCTAGAATTTATTAGTACCACTGCTCTCACAATATCACTCAGGTGCTTCGCCCAACTTACTTACTGTCTCCGGTAGGTTCCTAGTCATGTTCCCAATACTGTAGGTGGTTGGTTACCAATACTCATTATTTGCGAATTGGGTTTCCATTTCTTACATTGTTTCAAAAATAGCAAAGCATTTCTGGAATTTTTAATCAACTACGCATACTAATGTCACACACATCTCATTATCTCTCTCAAAAATAAATATATGGTAAAACTGACTTCATCAGTGTGTTCCTGGTAACATTCTAGCCCAGATTGATACGTTACATGACGTCCTTCTTATTTAAAAAATCGAGCAATATTCAAGATGGCCGACTTCAAGATGGCGACCATTACGAGAATACCCCATGAAAGATAGCGCATTTACCCAATATCCATTAATGTGTATTTGTTTTCCATTATTTCAAACAAAGGTCTGATCTCATTATAAATGCTTGTTCTTATGGACCAAACTTTTGGCCACTGCTTTCATCTTTATGGACGAAATCACTTTTAATCATGCTTTCTGGTTGTTTCCTGATGTACCCTACTACTTTACGAAGTTTGGTCAAAAAAGCACTTTAAAGAATCGATAGGTTTACTTGTAATATTAGCGAACTTCCAGAGCAATTCTGTAAAATATGTACTATTTGCTATAATCCTGTGCCCACCAAGTGCTTGGTTGTGTATGACGTAGTCTTCCGACATGATACACAATTTTCGTCTCACACAAAATCACCACCTGAGAGCTAATATGAGAACCAATATTATATCAGTTATTATATCCCTGAAGTCACTTTTTCAAATAATAATTCTATTACCAATACAAAGAATTAAATAATATTTGTAGTTTATTGAATTGAATTATATTTAAGCGTGTAAGTGTCTAAGGCTCAGACCAGGATAGGGGACGGTAAATAATTCGGAAAGGTGTTGGCCAGGGCCTATGTTGAGGATGCCATCCCGGCATTTACCTGGTGTGACTGAGGAAAATACCCTGGAAAAACCTCAGTCAGGGTGACAGGCTGCTGAGATTGAACCCACGACTTCCAAAATGCTACGCCAACGCTCTGAGCTACGGCGCGGCGGCTCGGTACCTGTAGTTTATTATTCTACTACTATAATTATAATTACAGTAGTAATTATATTATGTATTGCTACTATTATATTATATTATTATACTACTATTATAATATTAAAATATGCAATATACCTATTTTGTATAGATATTGTTTTATCTGCGTAAAAATATATATAAACTCTGAAATGTAAAAAAACTTTTATATTAGAATTTCTCTTTTAAGATGTAAATATGAATTATAATTAAATTGATTCTATAAATAATAAGACGTTTGTAGAATTTACGTCTTCTAATTTAACATATACAAAATAAAATGTGTAGATAAACTCCTTTGGGAACACCGGGCTCCCCGTAACCAATGATAGGATAGCATATTATAGTTAATTTCAAGATGAATGGTTAGAGGAACCATTGAGAAATACAAACCATAGAGGAATTGGTCCCAAAGGTGGACTGAGCGAAACCTTTTATCCAGACATACGTATAGAAGAGAAATATATGGAAAACGTACAGTTAATACAAAACTTCTTTTATAAATATAAAATAGACATAGAAGCATGGTGTTTCATCCAGCCTTACGTATGAAACGTTCTTTGTAAGTGTAAAATAGATGTAGAAGCAAGGTATCACATCCGGTCGTACGTATGAAACCTATTTTGTAAGTATGAACTAGATGTAGAAGCAAGGTATCACATCCGGTGATTCATATGAAACCTACTTTATAAGTATGATACAGAAGCATGGTGTTTCATCCGGTGGTTCATATGAAATCTACTTTATAAGTATAACATGATACAGAAGCATGGTGTTTCATCCGTCGTACATGAAGTTCTGTAATGAAATTACTTACACATTAATTTCTTTTCGTAAGTTCTTCTGAGTACGTAAGTATTTTTCATATTCTTCTACCGTATGACTTAAAATAATTCCAATTGTTTATTTTAAGAATATATATTCCCTAAATGATACTTTAAAATAATAGGTAAAGATATAGATTGTCTGGGCGATGCGCACGCGCCGTGAACGGTGCATGAGGATGTGGAGGTAGCGCTCCACATATTCTCGAACTACGACACGAACTGAGATGGGGTGGTCAGTTCCACGCTCGACTGCCTTTACCTCCCAAGGTGCCTAAGAACACCAAGGAGATTATGGTACTCAGTTTGATAGGAGGCTGAGTGCACCTCAGAGCGCCAGGAAACACTGCGAGAAAAGTCTCCAGTGTCCTGGTCGGAATTTGAACCAGAGCCTCCTAACTCGTAGTCAGACGCACTACCGCCTGAACAACGGCGAATCCACACTTTAAAATAATACTAGATTCAAATTACCGATGAAGTAAAGCAGTCTTTGAGTAATCTGGAGGATTTAATTTCGATTCCCGGTGCAGGACATCCTGACTGAAGTGCTCCATCATTTGTTTAGTTCACAATAGGTAGGCCTAAATTCATGGATAATATCTTGATATGGTCAGGGCTGATTTCTTGAAAACCGTACCCATGCTTGTAATTGCTATTAAATACATCCAGTGTAAAATGTGCTGTTACTGTCGAATAAATAAAAATAAATAAATAAATCCATCAGAACTATTTTCAAACAAATGAAACTCGTTTGATTTCAACTACACATTACAAAGCTGCCAGCTTGCAATTGTACTAATACACATACAAACAAACATTGCAGAAGTTCTTTTACAGCCAATGCTTACAAACAACGTTACAAAAAATAAAAATCCTCGTCGCCAACACTTCTGTCAAAACTCCGAAGTAATTACGCTTTGTTGTCAAACTACGTTCATTACATCATTTTCGTTTATACTCCTTTTAACGCGAAAGAAGAAATAAGATTTAAGAAAAAGAGAAAAACAAAGTGATTGTTTCAAGAAGAACGAAATAAGTTTAAGAAAAAAAGAGAGAAACAAAAAAAGAAAGGAGAAATTATTTCAAGAGGAGGTAATACGTAAGGAGAACTAAAAAAAGAAAGGAGAAATTGTTTCAAGAAGAATCTCTAAGTGAAATCTGAGCATCTGTTCTCCTTTCTTTTCTTTCGCTCTTTGTTACTGTCTCTGCAACTCATTCTATGTTTCTTCTTGTGTTATAAGATTTGTCTTCTCAGAGTTAGAAGACTTTGATTGGAGAAAGAGAAAAGAAAGAGAGACAGAGAGAATCCAGTGCAGAAAGGTTTGTGCAGGACAGAAATAGAGGACAAATGAAAGAAAAGACTCAGAGGAAAACGAGGAATGAGAAGGAAGTGACAGAAGAGGAGGAGAAGGATAAAGACAGAAGAAATAGTAAAGAAATCATCAATTATTAACAGCAATCAATTAGAATTATTGGTTCTTAGAGTGCAGATTCCTCTTCTTCCTTGAGATTTTAAGCCTACGGTGGAAAGGATGAAAAGGGGGAAAAAAAGAACCGTTCTTTTCTTCAACTTGGGACGAATTAGCTCTGCAACCCTTGGGTTATTACAGCACGAATTGGAGAACGTAAAAAGGGATTAAAAACGGGTAGCAAGAAGAAAAGTGCTTCCTTTTACGTTTTTTTTTCGAAGGAAGGAAAGATGGTTGCCCGAAGGAGGGAAGAGATTCTTCAAGAATTCTTTCCTTCACAAGAAGAAGAAGGAAAAGACAATGCAAGAAAAAAAACAGAAATTTAAGAGGAATAGAATACAATCTGTAAGCAGGGAGGCAAACGTTTTTAAGTGGATTTTTTTTTGTGAAGCAAACGTTGAAATAAAAGGTGGGGTGTTAAATGAATTTGTAACCGCAGTAGTGCTTGCTAAAGCTTGATAAATGTGTGACCATAAGAGAAAAAGTTAATACTGTGTTTTATTCTCAGACAGGAATGAAAACAGTGTTTAAGATTTAATCTTAACTGTAAGTTGCAGAAACGGCTAAAGTAAACAAAAAATGAAGAGTTCTTGAACATAGGGTAAATCAGGGTGACATTGGGCACAGTTTTTAAAATGATTATTCTAAGTCCTATGATGTACTTAAAATTAAAATACCTAATTAATTTGGCGACCAGTTATGTTCCTGACAAACACACCAAGACTTATAGTCTAAATCACCCATCACTTAAATGTTAGATTTTTTTTGTAAAATATTACATCGCGGCGTCTATCCCGTATGCTATGGATGACATGCCGCACCTATAAGGGTGATACGCCGCATATAAAAAAAAACAGACTATAAGTGATTTCTCTACCAGACCGATGTTCCAATTGCCTTCTGCAAACAACCTATTGCAGTATGGAAGTTGGGGGGAAATTAAGCCATGTAGGCCTACTTTATATTTTAGTTTTTATTATTTGACCAATGTCTGCTGTAAAGTACCTACAATGTTACAATGTAAGGAAGAAGCAAAAGTTAAAAAAACATGAACTATGTTCAGCACCTATTTTAACTGAAAAATACAAGTTGGAAAATAAGACAGTAGCTTTAGGCTAAGTTTAGACCTGTTTCAGTAGAATTCAAAAATAGGCCTACAAAACGAAAAGCAAAAAGAAGTCAATGAACTTAGACTAGGACATATCCTTGCAATTGCTTCTTTTAACCTCTGTGAGTCCCTGGGTCTTACTGTCCCCTGCTGTTCTTTTGTAACATATCGGCATTTTCAATTAGGCCTAACATAAAAATAAAGATGAAAATGTATTTTTACTATTTTCATAGTTATTGTTTAAAATAACCACAACTAATTAAATAGGGATAAAATAACACACCCATAAACAAGTGTATTTAGTTTTCATAGACACCAGAACGTATTTCACTAACAATGTTTCATAATTCATCCCAAATCATAGGCCTAAATTCATTCCGTGCGGCGTGTGTCCCTTATGAGAAAAGTGCGGCATATGTACCGGATTTCATGGCGGTATCTATCCCGTATGTTTTGAATGAGACGCCGTACCTCGTAACTCATTGACCTTGAGAACCAAGATGGCTAAACTAGGCTGACAATATTTCGAAAAGACCATGCCGTTGCTGCAAACAGCACAAACTCATAATAATGTAGTACATTACCATCAAAAACGAGTTTGCTGTAAGGTGAAAAAAAAAGTATGAAGGAAAAATATCAGACTTAACTCAGTTAATGCGTCGTACAATGTGTAAAAAGAAACGCACACGACCACTTCACTTTTCCTTTTACATCTATAGCGCTCCTGCGCTGCCGCATTCAATCGCACTCTGTTGACAATTCACAAAACTAGGGGGGTGCGCAGTCTATCCAGTATGCGGCGACTTTCCCGGAATCACCCTATGTATTTTTTCTACTTTTTTAGTAACAGCGTCTGAATGCCAAGGATTTGAATGTCGAGTGTTTGAATGCCAAGTTCTTGGTGACGTATCCGAAGTGCTTTTCCTTTTATAATTAGAACAATGATTCTAACCCATGAACAGAGCATTAGAAAATTCGTTTGGTGAAACTGTAGGTATCTCTGGAAAAAAACTCAGTCAGTTTGGACGGCCACGAAATCTGAACCCTCGTACCTACCCATTGGCCAATCCGACAGTCCGAGACGTTAACACCTGAACCACGTACACTTCGTACTTACTTTCAACCATGTTGTTCACACCTTTAATTTTTATCTTCCAACATGGCGTTAAATGACGTTACATTTATGGGGCAATGAGCTCAGAGACTCATTAGTAATAGAAAAAATAATGCATGCTATTAAAAAAAATAGTTTATAAGTATATATACTACATATGTACCTATAATATAAGAAAGTTTCAACTTTAACGGATGATGGTCCGCAAGGTGCACTCATTCGTGAAAAGGAATCTGGAAGGTAGCGGGCAGGACCTTGGTCTAAATACCATTTCTTAATTCGTCTGGTGAAACTGACGTAGACTCGAAAAACCATGAGTCAGTCGGGCCGTCTTAAGTACTCCAATCTAAATATCTCTGCAGGTTGTCACGCTACCGGCAGACCTTGGAGAATGCAATCTTAATTCAAGTAGCAACACAACAAAATATTTTTTGATGTGTATAGAGTATACGAACAGCTCAGAACACTAATTATATAGTTCTATCCTTTGTGAAGAATAGGGATAGTAGCAGGCATTGTACTATGATAAGTACTATTCTCGAATTCTTATATTTTGCATGCATTAAACTACGAAAAACATAATTTTGATTGATCAATTCCAAACCTCGAATTAATAAGAATGCGAGGAACTGTCCTAAACCTCTCCCAGTTAAAATATAGATTGATTCAAATTTAAACCACAAATTAAAATACATTTATTATCCTGATACAAAGTCTTTATTTTTTTAAAAAAATCCTCTCTATTAAGGTATATATATAAAGTAATATTAATTAATATTATTTCTCCGTATAGCATAATACTACAAACATATGATTGGAATAGATTACATGACAACCGTGATTGAAAAATACGATACATGTTATTTTCGATTATTAGGTATTTCTGGTTACCCGGTTATTAATTTCTATTGATTTATAAACTGAAATGGCTGAATTAATTTGAACGACAAATGCAATTACACAAACGAGAAACTCTCTTCCTCTCTCAGAAACATGACCGGTTAAAATAGATTATTTGACACGTTAATTGAGTAAGTCTCGTCGCTTCAGCTTGTCAACTGATAATATAATATTATAAATTTAATTATTTTTTTCTATTTATTATCGTATATCAAGGATATGAAGCGTAACATTGGACGAAAATAATATTACCAATAATTTTCAATTTTATGTAGTAATAATAAATTCTTTTTAAAAAAATTAGAAACGAGTTACATTATTCTTTTAAAAATATTGATAATATATTGAGATAATTTAAAATAATTTTGTTTCTCGTTTAACTGTCTGGTTTGATCTAAATTAATTATAATTTCGAGCTTACAAGGAAGTATAAAAGAAATAAAAATGTACAGTATTGATTTTTCTGACGAACCCCGCCATCTGGAAATATACAAACTAACTTAACAAGCATACTTCGACTTTAAGTTTTGAATTTAAAAGCACAGAAACCATACGCAATTGTGCCTATATACTGCAAATTTGAGCTTGCAGCCCTCAAGCTGAAACTTCTGCCGAACACCTTGTACATAGAGAAAATGTTTGCCCTTCAGTTTGATTAATGAATATTTTTGTCACAAGTGTTCGCTCAGTGTTTGACACCCTTGTTTATTGAGTACGAAACCACAGCCTTTGATCTGTAGTTTTTAAAATGTTTTGTTCCATTCATTGTACTCTAGTGAGAACTTCCTTTGACACTTGGGAGCCCTGCTTTCGGTCATGCTGATTAACCTTTCAAGCCGGTTTACCGTACCATGAACACGAGAGAAACCAGCTGATTATAGCGGTTTGCCGTACAGCATACGCAAGATAAAATGCTTTTGTAACGTTGCGTTCTCTGCCATCTATCGACAATATATCGTAATTAAATGTAATCAGCCTTGCGTTCTCTGCCATCTATCGATAATATATCGTAATTAAATGTAATCAGCCACTAGAGGAGGCTGGTCTTTACTGTCATCTGTTGTTAGTTTTGTGAACGTCATATAAAGAGATAGGCCTACATATTTTGCGCTTTAATGCAAAAATGTCATTTTTAGTATTGTTTTGGTGCGAATGAAACGTCCGCGCCAGGTGCGCCATGTCCAAAGGTAAAAAAATGAAAGCTCCATTACTTGGTTAATCAAAGTAGTAGCCGTCTGCAGCCACACACTGTGGCGTTCACTCAGCCAACGATTGGATTCCGTGGCGAACGAAGTCTGGAATGATTAGGGAAGGCCTTCCTTGAAAAGAAGTGATGGAAATGCCGGCAGAGGTGGTAGTCAATGGGAGAGATATCAGAAGAATACAGCAGATGAGGAAGGGTATCATACTCAGGGCCGGATTTATGCATAGACCCGGACCTAGGGGCGCACTTTAAAAGGAAAAATTCGAATTCGCTTTTTAAAACCCGAGACGAAAACAATATTTAGAAAAAAAAAAGCAATTAAGAGAGAGTGCAAACACTGTCACCTTTGAACTTCCTAAACCCCTCGTAAATAACTGACATAAGGTAATTTAAAGTTGGGTTAATTTACATTAGAAATAGTACCACAAAGATTAGAGTTTATATTAGGAACATTTTTTATTCCTATTTTTGTCTTTGTACACCCCAACAATCATGAATAATACTCTTTTCTTTAGATCACAATGGTTACTGGTGTCCTCAAATCTCTCAACGTTAACTCATTTCCCGACGTCATACAATAATGTAATTTTGCATAGTGACGTCAAGTCCGGTTACAACACAATCTTCCACTATTGCTTTCATATATTTATATAATTTAAAAGCATATTTCATTATTTTTTTTTAATATTACGCAAACATAATACCCTGCAATGATTTGGCGTTTGGCTGATTGCAGAACCCTTTAGGATTTGGGTAAACAATATAATAAAATAACTTTTTAAAGACATACTTTTCTTAAGCAATTCGTATTAAACAGTAAAAAAAATAACTTTGTTTATGCATGACTTTTAAAAAGTAAAGCATGGGGCGCTCCAATTGAAGAATTTATAAAGTGACTGTATATGAGAGACTGCCCATGAATTTCTTGTTAGTCATGTATAAACAAAATTATTTTTTACTTTTTAGTAGGAATTATTTGAAAAAAGTATGTTTTATAAAAACCTTTTTAGTATATGTCACATAGAGGGAGTCGCTGTCATTTATACCTCTGCTAATGGGCAAGAGATATTTGCGTTAAGTATGAATGAAGGAATAATTTGCACTAATTTTTGTATATGAGGAAAACTAAAGTGTCTTTTCGGGTCAGCAATGGACCGTTCGTTGGAATCCGGCTGCCAATCGCCTTGACTGACATTTTCCTTTAGTTTTCTCCAGTTTCACCAGACAAACGTTAGAATGGTACCTTAACTAAGATACCGGCCGCTACTCTTCCATACACTATCCTGGTCTGATCCAAAGATGGATTTAAAGATCTTACAAATTTTTAAAATATCTTAACGTGTCTTTTATGACAGAAGAAACATTTTCTCCCTAACTTGACATTGTATCATCAGGAGATGAATATTCCCAGACATTGTGTTTAAAATTCAAAGAGCTGCCCACGTATTCAACGTGGCTAATGAGATTCTAGTGTCGCTTTTGTACATTTCTAGAGATTTTTTGACATTGAACTTGCTAGTTCTTTGGGGCGACGTATTGACGAGTGGACCTATATACTGACTATCAAGTACTGGCACATAGCAGGGTTCAATTCTGTGAATCTACGTTTCTTGTTGCTACATAAAGAGAAGTGGAAAAGAGAATGAATCAATAAATGATAAATAGTGAGGACAACATATGATGATAAAACTTTATTTTCTAGGGGCCAGTCTAGTAACTTTTGACCTTGGCCCGTTACGATACAGCCAGTTAAAATCCATACCAATTCTCCTGCTGCCGGGATTCGAACCCGGGAACTTCGAGCCGTTGGACTAACGCCTCAGACCGCACGGCTACCCGGCCGACACGAAATATGATGACTTTACCATTCGTTAATTTACTTTAAAGTGTTTATGTATATCTTTATATGATATAAGTGTCTTGTGTGCTTTGTGTTTTGTAATGTAATTGTAATTTTTAATTTTTTGAACTTAATAAATGTATTTCGAAAATGTATTGTAATTCTTAATTTTTAGTTTTTTTTTTAAATGTAATTTTAAGTCTTATATTTTAAAACGTTTTCTTCCTGAGTACTTTATGAATATATTTAGGAAACGTTAATGTTTTGTGTTGTGATTGGAATTGTTATTTTTTTAGATTTTTTTCTTCTTAAAATCTTTATGAAGGTACTTAGCAAATTTTAGAGTTTTTAATTGTTAAAATTGTAAATATATCACGAAACTGCAATGTGCCATTTGTGATGTTAGAAAAAGTAGAATCTAAGAATGGCTGAAGCTAGGATTCTTCTTTAAGCTGCATAAAAGCCGTAAACGAAATATAATAACAATATTGTAAATAATAAAATTGAAAAATAGTTTGTATTACTTTCTTGTTCAGTGTAATTAACATATTTTCAACAAGCAGCCTACAGTAATTTAATTAAAATTGCTCATTGTATTTAATGAAATTATTGTATTGCTATGATAATATTGAAACGTATTTTGTAAATGACCACATTACCAGAGTTAAATAACTATTATCTCATTATTATTAATGGCTAGAAGACGGAGGAGAGTCATTTGTCATCATGTGAGAGTAGAAAGGGGAAAATGACGGAAGTGGTAAGGGGGAGGGGCGGGGGCGCTGGAAATCATGAGCCTAGGGCGCCTAAACGTATAAGTCCGACCCTGATCATCCTGCAACTCATGGAGAGTCTATACCGTTCTATGCGTGACGCGTGGGTAGGTATTGTCGTGCAATATGAGGACATCATGTCTGTTGACCATTGCTGGATGCTTGCGTACAAGTTTGGCTATCATATCATGGAATTCATCACTGTAACGATCGATCTGCAGTGATGGTTGCCTGAGAAAGATACGATGGATCACTCGCACCATAGATCACCATACCAGCAACAACACATTCTGTGAGTGGAGAGGTGGTTTAGGACACCGCCATGGAAGTTGATCACGATCCAACTATTGTGCTGGTCGTTTACAATAGCTGATGCACTTTTCATCTGAAGTGACAATCTGATGAAGTAAACCTTCCCAGTTATTCCTTAAACTCAGAGAAGTGCACACCTCCAGATGTCGATTCTTGTTGGCCATTGTTAACTTTTGTGGCTCTCATGAGTCCAATTGTTTCACCTTACCGATCGCACGAAGCCGCTGATGGACACTGGTATGGTTTATGCCTAACTAATTTGCAATTGTACGAACATCCGAGGATCCGCTTCCCGGAGCTTCTGAGCAACTCATCCGAACATGATGTTGGTTCAGTGCCCACGATACCCATTTTGCAATGTTGTGTCACTGGAACGAAATTTTCAAAAACAACGCCATTCCTGTTCCAAATGCACTGTTGATGTTTCTTTTTTTTTTTGCGGCTTGTTGTGCAGAATGTCTCAGCTTGAAATCATAAAGAAAGAAACACTCGCAAGTGTATGTTCTCCGTAGTCCAATTTTATACAACCCTGTTCAACAACACAGTGCTTCCTGTTTGCTAGACATATACAGAATTTGTGATAGACGTGTGACCTCAGTCGATCCCTGTGTTGTGTTAATGAGATGCGTTCCACACCAAACGGGCCATTTCATTTCGCAACAACCCAATATTTAAAAAGTACCTTCACAGGTAAAGACTGACGGGAATTTAAATTTCGGGTTGAGGGTATGATGCTGTCAAAAGTTTTCGTTAGTTTCACCATGCGAATGCCAACAATGGTACCTAGACAAAAGTCCTGCTACCTTCCTTCCTTTTCCTTTCTTCCGGATTAGTCCTCGTGCAGCGATGCCATCCGTGAGACATCTTGCGGCCTTAAGTGATAACTGCCACTCTACACCATAAATGGTAATTTTAAATCTGACTTTGATTTTAGATAAAACAGGCGTCAAAACCAGAGAAAGGTTTTAAATACAGCTTTTCTTTAAATACAGCAATTCTTCACCATCAAAATACAAATAACCTTATTAATTTCATTTATTTTCTTGTAATTGTGCGGTCACAATTCCATCAATGGGGCACCAGTATAAAATACAGGGTGTTGCAAAACATTACCGGTGAAACCACTTCTCGAGATTTCTGACACGAAAATAAGAGGGGGAAAAAACAACACCAAATACTTGGTTTGGCGCTATAGTCTTCCGAGAGTGTAGGAAAATGAACTTTACAGTAGAACTGAGGCGCCATTGTACCTTCAAAAACTTGAAACCTGCTCTATGAGAAAAAAAATATATATATTTCAAATTTGTGCAATGAGTGCGAAAGGGATACCTGAAAGGAAGTAAGGGGACCCGATCAGTTCGGCGCCCCCGTTTCGGCGCTACCGGTTCGGCGCAGTAACGTTTCGGCGCCGTACGTTTCGGCGCCAGAGCTTTACCTAAGAATCACACCAGGGAAACTATTGTATTAAAGATGTATTAAAAACTTGGTCCAGAAGATGCGACAGACGTAGTGTTTTAAAAAAAACAGGAAAAATTGGTCGCCGGAAAAAAAACGTTTGTTTTTATTCAATTTCTCGTGCTACTTAGGAAAAGAACGTTTTTTTTTTACTTTTACGGGGTCCCTGACAACATTTTTTGATCAATGAAATAGTTGAAAGGTTAGTTGATGTTCAAAACATACATATAGAAAAAAATACACAATGGGACCGCGTCTGACAAAGTTTTGAAGCAAAATGTGTTTTCTGGGTCTGAGACAAAGATGCCTAAGGGCCAGAAGGAAACAGAACGCTTCTCTCATGTACAAGGGTGCTAATGACATATATTGCATTCCTAATGTAAATTGCTAGTGTTTTGTACATTTTTAAACATAAGATCATCCGATTGAATGCATTAGGTGTGTTAAGTAGTGGATATTGGAGATGAAACGAAAAAAAAAAGCAATTTCGTCAATAAAACCACAGTTTTTTTACTTCGTGGAAAGAAAACAATTTTTAGTTTTTTTTAAAAAAAAAACTTCCGGTTTTTTCCCGGCCTTTAAAACACTATACAGAACAGATCCAGGGGCTGCTTTCATGGAAAAGATGCAATGAGACGTTAATACTTCAGTAAGTAATTGAAAAATATTATATTTTTATTTAAATGATTTTAATTATGAAGTGTTTTTTTCGGCGGAAAATGAATTTATTTATCTATTTCCAACATAAACAGACTGAGCTACAGCAGGGACATAACTAGTGAGGAGCAGAGAAACAGGATTCAGGAGAGCAACTCGTAATTTCGTAATGGCGCAATTTCGCAATTTATTATTTTATATTCAAAGAAAATAAGTTTCATATTTAATTACAATGCATTCTGCATACCTTTGGAACAATTTATATATACATATAAAACAGATAGGAACGTCATGTTAAACTGCAAGGTTCGAGGTCGAGGTTCAAGTCCGACGGCGAAGTCGAGGTTGAAGTTTAATCTCAGGTCGAGGTTAAACTACCATTTTAACTAATTTGTCTATTTATATTACGAATGCAACCTCCATCTCATTAACACCCTTGTACACGAGAGAAACTTCTTATCCTCTTGTGACCCTTAGGCACCTTTAGCTCAAACCGTGAAAACAAATAATGCTTCATAACTGTCAAGAGCAGTCCCAAAAATGACTTTATTGACGATTTTTTTTCATCTCGAATATTCACTACTTACCTCATCTTATGCATTTCTTGTTTAGCTTTAGCAAAAGTAAAAGTTCTTACGTTAAAAATGTACAAAAAACTTTATATTTAAATTAGAAAAGCAATATATCTTATTGGCGCCCTTGTACATAACAGACAAGTTCCAGACACTTAAGTCATTTAGGCATCTTTGGCTCAGACCGTGCAACATAAATAATGCTTCAAAACTGTTAGAAGCAGAGTACAAGAAATAATGTTTTAAGTACTTCATTGATCATCAATTGTCGTCAGAGGACAGTAAAAGTATAAAGTACATTACTATGTCATAAGGTATGTTAATAATTTCCGTTTTCCTCACTTTGGCGCCGAACTGAACCGGCGCCGAAACGGTAGCGCCAAAACGTAGCCTGCGCCAAAATGGTTGCGCCGAAACGGAGGCGCCGAAACGTAGCGGACCCGGAAGTAAGGGACTTGTCTAAACTTTTAAAGCATTAAATGTTAAAAACACTCTGAACGCAACAGTTATACAAATTAAAAGCTTGAAATATAAAACCACATTTGAAACGTTTAGAGTGGTAAAAAGACACAAAAAGAGATACTCTAAACACCATAATCGTAAATTTTAAATGAGAACAATGAGTTTTACGTAATAGTCTGAACATTGGAAAGACTGAAGGGATAAAATAATATTTAAAAAAATTGAAAGCGTGAAAGCATTACAACAGTGTTCTAAAGGGCTCGAAGCGTGAAATGTTATAAACATAAGTATAAAAGTTATAATTGTAAATGATAATTCTTCAAAGGATTAAAAACAATAATATAAATACAATAATTGCAAGTTAGGAAAGAGTGAAAGAATAAACACGAAGTACGCTTTTGTAATGTAAAAAGAGATTTTTAAGACACAAGAAAACATAGAAATGATAGTAAGGAAAAGAATAGCTTCCTTTTGTATGAAAAAAAAAGCTAATAACACGTGCTTTACAAGCGTGACGTAGTAAAAAAAAATATGATGGCAAGCTTCATTCTTTATCGTTACTATTAAGACGTTATAGTGTCTTCGTAATTAAGACTTGGAGAACAGAAGCGGTTCATAAACACGTGGAACAAGTTACCAAGAAGTGTTAATCGAATCTTTGAATTGGGATGTAATATAATACTGAAGTGGTATTAGTAGTTGTCCCCTTTCTTCCAGCCATATAATAGGAACTGTGCAAGGAAAGTTACAAGACAGTTTTAGTGCAGAAAAGAAACTAAGAAGAGACAGAGAGAGAGAGAGGGAGAGCGCAAGAGACAGGGAAAGAATAGGTAATCACAGGGAATTATCGTAAAATGAAAAGAGGCCAGAACTGTGCTCGCATAACGCAGCGCGTAACAACCCAGCACACAGATATGTGAGAACATTAAAACGTTGGAGGGAATATGTGAAGATGTAAGGTAGTTCTAATGTGTTTTTTTTTTCTTCGTCTCTTTCACATAAAGATCGAATATCCCTTCCTTCTTTTTACCAGATTTTCTTTGACGATATTTATGTTCTTGTAGCAACTTTACTGCTTTTCCGAAGGAAAAAAAAGTAGAGAAAGATAGGTACTAAAACTGACTCAAAGATGCAAGAAGATGATTATACCGGAAGGTATCGGGCAAGAAAACTGAGGAGATTGCTTTAGGGTTTGCAGCAACTCCGATAATAACTTTATTCAAGTTCCTGGAGAACACTGCTTAAAGTATTCCAAATTTTAGTAGAAGAATCGCCGCTAAGAATACAAAGAGTTTTCAGTTTCTATTTTAACGTTAATTCTTATAATAATATTAAAATATTGATTGCCACATGATGGATAGCATTACTTCTCTTAACATACTCTAATAATGCTCAAGGTTTTAAGACCGAAAGTACTGTGCAGACGTTATACAAACGAAATGATTGTGGTAACTCAAACAATTCTCCAAGACACACTCAAACTAGCACAAACAAATTGAGGGACAGCTAAACATTGACATAGATGAAACAGAACTCACTCAGATTCAGCAACTTTTTTTTTTCCGTTATCGACTTCAACAGCATGAAGAATGATCTCAGATCCACTTAGGCTATTACCGCGTACACATCACAAAACAAAGGTACTGAAACAAAGAAAGTTAGAATAACCAAAGAGGGAAACAAATACACAATACTACTTGCACAGTAATTACAAAGTGATCATTAATAGACATGTAAAGTAGGACACTAAATCAAACAGAAGTATAAGTTCTGTCGAAGGGATTGAACCTGTACTCAAATCGCACGTCTACTCTACTCATAATTGGGAGTTGAGTTTTGCACGGTTTCCATCGCTTTATGACCGTAGTTTTTAAAGTTGGGGTGTTGTCGAGAATTTGAGGGCTGTGACAACCCCCACAGGGAAGGAATCTGGCAGAATCACTGCTAGTAGCCTTAGAGTACAGATACTTTACCCCGATACTATTTATTTTCCGCCACTATCTTCATCCAGCCAACAAATTTCTAGGTCAGCTTTGATGTAAGGAGACTATTAACGAATGATACTCTCACAGTAATCAAAGAAAACTGGCACAAGATGGCACTATACAAAACAGAAAAACATTGACCGTTGAAACCATCATGAAACTCTTCTACATATGCATCAGTACCCCACATTTGCAAGTAGATGATTTCTGCTACCAAGAACAAAATGAGATCACCGCTCTTGCCTACAGTCAGCAACGTCATCATGGAGAACTTCGATCTCACAGCCTGAACGAAAGCAAACAAGAAAGACAACAAATTGCAAGGCTGCTTCTACAAATTCAAACCTAGACGTTTGGAGATGAAAATTTCATAACCATTTTAAAAGTTCTATCCGCAAGTTCATTATTGAATGGTTTCATCGTAATAGATTTGTATATTCACTACAACAATCAAGCGATTTCAACAATGAATAAAAAGGAAAATAGAAAATCAGCTTTGAGAGAACTCTTGAAATCTCTGAAAGTTAGAAGTCTCTAGGCCTGAGCAGCATTGCAATTTCGTACAATGATAAAAATATATTAGAGATATACGAAGAAAATTATTTTCTTATGTAAATATATCCACATCAGCCTCACTACAATTCAAGAAACAAAATATGGGTAATTTAAAAGGGTATTAAGAGTACTATCCCATAGAGTTTTGCGTAATATATTAGACATTTAATATTTAAATGTCTAAACTTAAACACTTAGATTATGATATTTAAACATTTAAATGTCTAAAAGAAGTAAATTTAATATTATTAACACGTTTCAAAAATATCGAAACAAACAGGAAAAAAAAATCGTTTCTATATTAACATTTCCTCCGACAGTAAATTTCCTCTCATATCGCCTTACGTTAGAACGATGAGATCACGGGATATCCCCATTACTGCGAGACTAGCATTCCATTTTACTCGTTCTCAAATATTTTGCACCATTTCGTTTCCGGACCCCCCTTTTCCTTTCTCCCCCTTTAGCTACGCAGTATGCTATGATCTCCACGTGTTGGCCTCGAAATATTCTATTTTAGCCACCAACAACCTTCCACGGCCAGATGTTATGAGAACATTCAATGGGCTTAATACCAAAACAAGAACAGAAAGAGAACGGTGGCTGACCATTCTTAAGTACCTTATGAGAATCATATAAAACCATGTAATAAAACTACATACATATGTGAGGTCCATGAAATTGTAATAATACAATATTTCCGCTATGCTAGTACCATCATATGGAGAATAGAAAATGTCCACCTTGTAATGTGATATTTTTTCATATTTTGATCATAGAGAAATATTTACTGTAGTCTATATTAATATAAATATACAATGACGTTTAAATTATTTTAAGATTCAAATTACATACGATGTTTTAATGGTATTTTCTCACAAGGGATGTGCGTGACCTCGAACGCTCAGAACCGCATAAAAATGTCCTTAGAATATAAATCGCTCATCCCAAAAAACAGTAGTATGAGTCATTCCTATGCAAAACGCAGATGTTGTCTGCTAGCGCCATTCGACGGTGACATGTAGTACCTGCACGAACAAGTATTTACTCTAATTGTGTGAATAGTATAGTTGTAGCAGAAGGCCTGTTTTTGGAGTGTTCGGTTGTGGGTTAGAGTGTAAAGAGTGTACATCCGTAGCATGACGCGAAATAATCCCATGAATGTTGTCAAACTGTTAAAGGCAAAGTTGCGACGTGTTGAATATGGAAACGTAATCGGCGTAGAAGATGTTAGCGAATATGTTATATAACATAATAATTTACAAATACAATGGAGATGACGCAGAAATGCATGAAGATACGCTGGATAGGTATAGTAATTTTGAAGGCAGGAAGACCCCGTACCATTCTGAACAATTTCTTGTTGAGAAAGAGATGCCTCCATTAAAGGGGAGTGGCCACCATGGCCGCCATCTTGAAAGCCACAACTTTGACATTTGTCGACTCCAGAATCCAAAGGACACAAATAACATTGACGAATAAAAAAAAAGTCCGAGGTAGTATTTTATGTATAACCCCAAATATATGTGTCACAAAACTATCATATTTTGCAGAAAAAAACAAATGTACCCATGCACAAAATATGACGGTTTTGTGTCATATATTTTATGTTAATGCCTGTGAATTGTTGGTCTCTAACAATCGTTTTCTTGTAAAAGAGAGTTTAATCTGGACACCACAGCGTCGCAAAGTCATTGTCATTGCCAGAAGAGAAAGAATTGGAAAGATAGTTGTCAGTATCGGCGGGATATTACAAGATGGCGTCGTCTTATAATGCAGACGGCGGGATATTACAAGTATCATATAATCATTCATCTGTTCAGACCAAGGAAAACTATTAAGTTTACTACATTGGATTAACATCTTCCGTTTAAGGCTTCACTCAAATGATTTGATCAAAGAAGCTACAGAGAAACTGACTTCAGACTCAAATTCCTGACCTCAAATTCGGTCGTTTTCTATCTTATTACGCTACAACTGGCAGATACTTCGCATGATATTACCTTCTTCTATTTCTAGGATACGGGTTCTTGACTTATTATACCTCCAAGAGAGAAACGAACTTCAGATTTATAGTTCAGCAACCAGCTTTATCAGACCGTGTTCTTTACATAAAACTAACTTATTATTTCAAGCTTTCAGTCTAACTCTTTACTTGAGGCTGGGGGAGATAACCTTTTATAAGCCACACTATTCTTTTTTTTTTTGCATACTATTAGATTCACTGAAGTTTGAAAAAGGTTTTAAAGTAATAATATGCTATATAAATTAAACGTCTTGGACATAAAACATGATAACCCACATAGAGTTCAAAATTGAATTGACATTGGTATCAGCTTTGGCACGGCGCGGCGCGACGCGGTATCCTGTTGCTGCCACGACAGTCAAACCAGTAGATTGGATTGTATGTAACATTATGCCTGTTTTCTGTATACATTTGAACAAAGTTTCAATTGCTGAGTCTCCAATACACTCGGGCCACGGTGGCTTAGTTGGTAGAGCGCTCACCTCTGGTGCTAGGGGTCGTCGGATCGATCCCGGCTCATGCCATGTGGGCTTTGTGGTGGACAAACACCGTGTGCGTGGGTTTTCTCGGGGTGCTCCCGTTTCCTCCCACTTTCTCCATTCCACCAATTCATCCCATCATCATCCACACGGCCTGAGCCAAAATTGCCTAAAGCCATTAAAAGACATTCATTCCAATACACTCAATTTAAATGAAATATTCGATATTTTTAATCCCGAAAAAGCTGGACAACCGTTTCATTCTGGTTCTCAGCTATTCGATGTAGCGTCACTCCAGATAATTTGGATAACTATTAATCTACTGGAGGGATCTCCAACCTACGGCACGCGGTTCGCGTAGCTATATTGTTTGGTCCCGAAACAAAACCAAAACTACAGTTAATATATTCTAGATTGGATCCAGAAGAAAATAATTTACAACACATAAAGTAACTTGGTTCTTGGTTATTATACAGGCATGTATTTATAATTGAGCAGGTCTACCTAAAAAGGGCACATAAATGAAAACCGTTCTGAGAAAAAAAAAACTGTTTTGAATGTCTTTCTATTTTTTCTTGGTCATATTTGTGTACTATACTGTAGTCCTTATTACTGTTCAACTAGAAATGAAATAAAAACTTGAATACTAAAATATAATAAATACAACTACAATACAATAATTGAAATCGAATTGTATCTCGTTGTATTAGGAAAGATTTATATTGTGGTGAAGTTAAATAGAAAGACAGTATTAGAAAATAACATCAGAGGCCCCCACGTTATTTACTGTCTAGTCTTGATGTTTCGTATCTTCAGTCTTCAATAAAGACAGCACCATCTTTCATCGAAAAATGTAAACAAACTTCTGACATCATCTACTTTACATTGTTTTATGTCTGGGTGAGTAACGTGTTCAATCATGAGGTTTTGTGTTGTTAAGTGGACATTTTCAAATGCTGAACAGGTAAACATTTTCAGTGTATGTACGGTAACACAGAAAATCACTGTATTGTTGTTTTTATTATCACATATTGTATTATTGTGATAGGGATGTTTTTCCTGGGCTTTGTGTAAAGAATGGAGACAAAACGTGTCCCACATCGTAGCATTTCTGTATCCATTAGAATCTTACATGGAGAAAGGTTTGTGCAGCATATTACCATTGCATTCAGGTATAGTTTAGTATTTTCGATGACTTCTATCTATTTAATTTTCCGTCTTATAAGTTCAAAGTTCTGGTCCTAATGTGAGAAGTTAAAACCACGTGTACATTTTCAAACCAAACAGCAAGCTAGTTGTTCTATAGTTTCGGTTTTGTTCTCCAGTCGTGTCACACACAAATACTATTGTTGACACGCTAGTAAATTTCTGTATGCAATAGTACAGGAACGACCCTGCTGAATCAAGATTGTTTCCCAATATCCCGCTGAAAATTCACCATATTATACTAGGCACGATGGTGAAAAAACCTGCTCAATCTTCGTAAAAAAAAGGTACATAGGCCTATGTGTCCTTTTTTACGTCCTCCTTTGATTTGTTTTACTATATTTCTTGTTATTAATACTACGTGGGAAATAATTACTAAATAAAAATGACTATATTCATTTTGAACTGATCCTTCATAATGTGGCTGTAGCCCTCTTCCTGCTTAGCCAATTTGGCCCGTTGACAAAAAAAAAAAAAAAAATGGAAATACGAGCTCTACTGTAGTCTAATTTAGCTATTGACAATTAAACTAAAAGATGGCGCGACGTACGCACATACTATTCAAACTTAAAGAACTTTGAAACGATCTGCGTTCTCCTTGATAATGAAAGACATTTAAGTTAAACTATTTCGGCATCTTCAAAACTAACACGGAAGTTTTCAAAGCAACTGATGTAAGATTAATCTTGAACTTGCAGCACAAATATATTCATATTAACTACGGATTTTCCACCGTTTCACGTTTGTATGAGCTTTAAAGCAGCAGAGAGAGTCCTGAAACCCACAATAATTCGAAAATGAAGAATATTATTTGTCCGCTTCTCCAGTAGGGATGTGCGGTCTTGTCTTCAAAACCTCAGCTGCCTAAGCTCACTTTACATTGTAAAACCTCATTGTGTACAGAAGAACCCCACGAAAACTGATGTCTGTCGGCTTCGTAGCTATTACTTACTGCTGTATTATTTAATAGAACTTTGATGATGTATGATGCAAATAATAGATCTAATGATGGTATACTTACTTTTCTTAGGCATCATTTATTAATTGAAGTCGTCGTATATACAAAAGGACATCTTAATACATCGGTGAATATACATATAGTTTGTTCTATCTAGAAATATATCGCTAAGAGAGTATTTACTTAACTACCATTAAAAACAATAGCGGTTCAACTCAATGTTGCCAATTAAACAAACCAACATAGCCCAACTCCATCTTATAACATTCACTCCCTCCCCTATCAACAAGCAAAAGATTGACAAATTCATCCCAAAAAGCATCAAAGTTATTTATCAAAAAGAATCATAAATAGTACTTTTTTTTTCGGAAACAAAAATATACCCTCAGTCTGACTGATTATTGACTGTACCACAGTTTACATTTTCAAAATTGCATCAACAAAACATAACTGTACAGATACTTAACATATATTACCTAACCTAACCACAAAGTTTACTATTAACATCTTGATTGATTATCACATGTATTAAAAAATGATTACTTGCAGTTAGATTAGTTTGTATTCGATTAAACTGCAAGAGATAAAGTTTTGTCTGAGAGCATTTTAAGTGGTATACATTAACAAAAAAGTATTGCAAACGTTTTTTTAATGCGCACTGAAGTTACAAATAATACATTAAGGTATGTTGAATACGATGTTTCAGTCTATGAATCTCAATAGTCTATGTTGGAAAACAAACTTGCTCCATCTAGCCTCATCAATCGAAACAATGCATTACTTTGCCACTGGAAAACGAACAGGAACCATAGCAGACTACATGTTATTATAGCTAGCACAAACGTTTCACTGGTGTACAGAAAAGTTTCAGCCTGAGAACACAAACGTATGATAATCACAAACAGCACTTAATCACATTTTCACCATATCGACGAACAGGAACCACCGTAAACCAATATATTACCTAGTTGAACTCAACACCACCAACGTTCGCTTGAACTATAGAGTGTATCTTGTACAACCTACGATTTATTCGTAGCTTCTTTGTATATCGCAATAAAGACCCTTTCTATTGAATACATCTTTATTAGGGAGCCCAACAAGCAATAATAATCAGTCAACTAAGTCATCCCTGGACCATAGTCTTGAAATATCGTAATGAGAGGAGAGCCTCTCTGTAATAGCAGCTTTGGAATACATATTAAGGAGCCCAACAACTAACCTTTGTAAGCTGACTGAGACTTCCTTGACCGGAGTCGAGCAAAATAACTTTCTGACAGCTCATCAATTCACATCAACTCATTGTAGAAATTGCACACAACTTCCAGGCACGTAGCCTTTCTTCTTAAAATTCAATGTATTACATTCATTGTTAGCATTAATTGGCTGGATTATCCCGGTACGGAGCCTTGACAGGGTCAGGGAGTCCAACAATTCACTCTAATCACTTGCATAAGTATTCACATCTCAATTATTTTTCCTTTAGAAAATATTTTATTTCCATTAATAAAATCATCTGGCCGTTAGCCTTAAAATTATCTCCGTCTAATCCTTGTATAAACGTTTCCTTAAAAAGCATTACCTTGTTCCTGAATTGAAGTGCATTGCGTTTATCGTTGCTTGAAATGTCAATGCTGCTCCTAGAAATTCAAGCCTAGAGAGTTCTAACTTTCAGGGAAGAACGTTCATAACCAATTCAGGAGTTCGATCAATGCCGATTTTTAATTTTCTTTTTTGTCCATTCTTGATAGAGCTTCATTGTTATAGGTTTTGATATTCACAACAAAAAAATCAAGCGCCTTCAACAATGAAGAAAAACGAAATAAAAAATCGACATTAATCGAACTCTTGAATTGGTTATGAACTTTCTTCCCTGAAAGTTAGAACTCTCTAGGCTTCAATTTTATGCAACGATAAAAATGTGGTTCCCTATTTGAGGTGTCAATAGTTTATTCGTCTCAAAACACTTATAGATTTCCCAGTAGGAGTGTTCGTAAGTTTGAAGTAAGTTCCAGAGTTCGGAATTTATTCGATTCCGACATATTTCGATGGTCTGATAATCTGGTATTCCAACTTTTGAATTTCTGGGATTCCGAATTTCGACATTCCGGAATTTCTAGATTCCAGAATTACGATATTCTGAATTCCGACATTCGGATTCTGACATCCTGATTTTTGTTCTTTAATATTGCGAAATTCCGAACGTCCCCTACTTCCCAGCCCCTGAGATTTACTTGTTACGACCTCTTCCTTCGGATAAGCAGTAGAAGGATTTCCACTTACATCTTTGTATGATTTACTTCAGTCCCATCTGAAAAATGCTAGGGAGGGTATACTTTACATTCCCTCGAATATCAGCCAATCCTCAGACTTAACGGCCTGTAACCTCTAAGGCGCTTTCGGGAACTGAAATGTAACGTATTGATAATGAATGTTAACTCTAATAGACTCTCGTATAGTTACAAAACGAAATTTTAAAATTGCTTTTGAGAATTATTTCTTTAAGTAAAAGATTTTTCATCATAAGTCTGGAATCTATGCAAAATACATATTGCTGGAGTCTCATCACGTTCTTACCAGAAGAACCATTACTGCATGAACAGACATAAAAATATAGAAAATTCTGCAGAGATACACCAGGGAATGAATGGAGAGGTGGTAATATACTATGAACGATACTGAAAAAATATTTTACCTCAGAACATGTTAATATTTACTTTAGTAGCTCTTGGAAAGATCAACTACAATCATAAACTAAATTTACAATTAAATACAAGATTACGTTTGATTTTTTGTATTTATACTTTGCGTATAAGTTGTCGAGTTTCGGAATCTTAGAAGCCTGGTTTCTAGCTCTGTAAGTTCAAAAAATCCCAAATACTTTTATTCTTATATAAACTTTGCCTTTGTAGTGTAATTCCTATTAATGGGTGACACTGATCTCCTGGAACGTTAAGAGAAAGTTCAGTTTCTTTCCTTTCCATTTAGTCAACCGATAAGGGCATTCTAGATGGTTAAATAATTTGTTCATATCCATTGGCTTGAAAAAGAAACATGTGTGTGAGATCAGAACGTACTTACCAACAACCTGTTCTCAACTGAGATTTTTTATACAGTATATTCTAATATACAAAGATAACCCATCAATACAAAACTCTCTACAAGTCAGTGGACACACTCAGAAATTACTGAAAGCATTCAATTGCACCAAACCTCATAACAATATTTAACATCTATACGAGATAAGATATCAGAATTGAGGAGAATTTTGGTTTCTGTGCAAGTATTTGCAACTGTTAACAAAAGATTATGATTTTCCTTAAGATAAAGTAATATAATAGATGATCCAAGCAATACGTTTTATTTAAAAACTAAAAAAGTGTAACAGTTTCACCAACTAACACTACTTGACTTCATCAGACACACTCTGGAGTTGCTGACACTACTTTTAGTTTTTAAATAAAACGTATTGCTTTACTCAGCTATTATTTTACTTTATCTTAAGTATATGAAAACAGAGCTTTGAAATTGAAAATATACATTTTTTCAAATCAAAAGAAGGAGGATGTAAACAAGCGGAAAATTATGAAAAATCCGACGGATAGAAAGTTAGAGAATGTAGAAAATCAGAATAAATATATTTACATATAGAGAATCATATCACACAAAGAGTTATAGATAGATCGAGAAACATCGAGTGTTATACACACATATATACAGTATATATATATATATATATATATATATATATATATATATATATATATATATATATATATAGAGAGAGAGAGAGAGAGAGAGAGAGAGAGAGAGAGAGAGAGAGAGAAAGACGGTGTGTGTGTGTCTCAGAGACATAGATAATCATATAATGACAGTCACACACACATATATAGATAGAGAGACTTTAAGAGTCATACACGCACACACACACACACACACATATATATATATATATATGTGGAGAGAGAGAGAGAGAGAGAGAGAGACATAGAGGTATAGAGAAATATCGAGAGTCATAGACATACAGTCGTATAAGTCTCGAGAAGCCTCGAGAGTCATACATACTTACACACACAGAGAGAGAGAGATAAAGTTATAGAGAAACATCAAGAGACATAGACACATGGTCATAAAGGTCGTGAGAAACTTCGAGATTCATACACACATACACATAGAGAGAGACATGGAGGCATGGAGAGACATCGAGAGTCATAGACACATGGGTACCTAGGACTGCAGAGTCACAAAGCGTCCAAGACATGGAAAATGTTAAACTATAATATAGTAAAAGCGCCCTTCAATAATTTACCGAAAACTGCTTTAACTGTCTACAATGGTAAACCAATAATAATACTAAGAACAAACTTTTAATGTTATTGCAAGCTTTGAAAACCAAAGATTTGACTTCTAAACTTCAATAACACAGTAACGAGAAAGAGTCCAAATATTTTTCATGTTGATGACTAATAATTTTTTTGGCTAATGAAATTCGATTATTCGGGCCAAATATATATAAACGATATGTCCTTTCTTCTGTAAACAAGAACAAATGAATCCCGTGGTCCTGAAGAATATAAATTTTAAAAAACAAAAATGCTTCAGAATCTAAGTATTTAATTTGCCATTTATCATTTAGTTGAAACACTAATTACCACCATAACCCAGCATGCAGAGAGAAAAAGACGGAACGCTCCAACACTACAATACACCTCCTGGAGGGCATCATCTAATTTTTCATCATGTTCATCCTAAAATGCTTTATCTTCGCCTTTCCATTTTTTAATCTTTGCAATTCCTCCCGGCGCTAAAGATTGGAATCACTAAAAGCTCAGCACTTTTGGAAATGTATTTTTTAAAAAAAGTATAGCTCGGAAACGAAGAACGAGAGAGAAAGGGATAAAGGAAGAGAGTTGGAAAAAAAATCTATAATTAGAAAAGCAGGAAAAAAAAAGTTGGAATGGTCTGCAACAATATCTGGAGGCAAAATATTATTTTTCATCCTATCAGTGATGAGGCGAATAAAGTACATAATAAATTACTGCCAACAATGTAAGGATTTAAGATAATTAGTGTAATATATACAGACATGTTGATCAGCTTACAAAGATTATAACATTTGCTAAGTAGCTTCATTTCCTGCTTATCAGCTTTGAAAGATACCTTGAAATTAGCTAGAATAGCAGTACATGAAATTCAGTACAGCTTTGTTCTATAATATCTATTTCTCTATTCATTTGAGTGAATATTAAGAGTTGTAATTTACGGTTTTACAATAATCCCCCCTTTTGTAAGAAAATAAAATGTTATTAAAGTAAAAATTATGAATGTAGTTCAGAAAGTTATCACTAGGAGATACAATCTCACATAATGAATTATTTGGAAGCTAATTGTATGTATCGTAAGTTTTAGAAAGTTTGCTCCGACATTTAGTTTTAAAATAAAGTCGTCTTCTTTACTACTGTTTACAATTTTGTATTACATAGTTGTATGATTTAAATCAGATTCTCAAATCCTTATCTCCTGCTTCAAGAGAAATGAAGTAATACTTTTTAGTGTGGATTTGCCATTATCATTCTATGTTATGTACGTACAAGTGTATACGTCCTGTCTAATTTGTTATTTTTAATACGATTAAATTAAATTAATATACTTGATTACATATTAATAATCCTTGACGGTTCTATTATAATTTAGCGTCCACGTGGTTCAATTGATTCAGTTTCACAGCTTCTCTACTAATTGACAATTAAGGATTTATTCATTTACTGTTCTTGCTATCAAACAGGTTAACAATGGGGTAACCCATATAAATAATGGAACAACAGTGAAACACAATTTAAATTAAAACATATTTAATGAAAGTTGACTGTTTAGTTTCTTTTATTTTAAAGTCAAATAATTAACAAGTTACTTGACTATTGTTTGTAATTTATTCATTATAGAAAAAACAACTTAACCAAAATGTGGCTAGTGATACTTAAGGAAAGTAATTACCAAAAATTCAACAATAAAACTTTGCAGCAAGTGGAGATGCATCGTACAGGGAAATATATAGGTTTAGATATCATTCCGACTTTGTTTCTTATAATTATCAACATAAAAATGCTTCTCACATTTTGCTTTGACAGTTGCATAATGAAACCAAATATTTTCAGTGAAAAATGTGGTAAATTCCTTGATCTAATCAACGGCGTAGATTTCATTGACGGGTGGAAGAGGGCATGCGGGGAAACTATTCTTCTTTAGCAAAACAGCTCTTCACGTAAAACTCGGTGTCGTGGAAGCCGACCAAATCCTTAAAATTACTCCATCTTTTGGTCTCGACAAATTACTTAAATTTGGAGAACATTCCCATCCTAACCTTCAAAGAGGCATTTCATACAGTCGAGTAGTGGATTCATATAAATTATGAACGATAGTCGACTGGATGTGACGCACTTAATTTCTTACTAACTCCCTACATAATTTGTCCTTCCAACGAGTTACCATGTTATCGGCTAATTATTACTAACTTCACCAGTATTAAATAGGTCCAACTATTTATATCTCTGTCTTCACGGGTTTATGAAAATAATACCATTTGGGTGCATTTTGACATAGTTTACTATTCCGTTAGCTTTAGATTTGGTTAGATTAAGTTTACCTTGTAACTTCTTTTGCACCATATCAATGAAAACAATTAGTCTGTTTCCAACTTTGGAAATCATACAACAGAAATTTCCAACCGCGTGTTCCGTGACGTCATAGTTCTCTGATTTCTGAGTACAGAAACAAGTAGGCAGAGCTGAGTAGACGTAGCGGGACAAGCAGTGTTGCCATGGTTTCTGATTTTGTAAGAGATGTTATTTACTAACTGATTTGCTATTTTGTTTGAAAGTAGAAATTTCCATCTGTTTTCCACTTGTAAATGTATGCTAAAGGAACATTTATTTGACCGTATTGTTAAAGAAAAACACCTTTGTTTTTGTGGTCCTTTCTTTAGTAACTATAGACTTCGACCCGTCACAATGCCATTCATTACCTGTTAAGTTTTAAAATCGACAAACCTAGCAGCAATTCGAACCCAAAACCTTCAAGACGCTGTCCTGACATATAATTCAAGAAGACTTGATTGTACACTAATCGTTGTTCATAAATAGGCATTTTCCGTGTTTTTTTTTTGGTCTCGTTGTGTTAATAAATTAATACAATAATAAATAATTTAAAGCATTTTTCTTCTAACCATGGAGTTATAAATATATATCTTAAAGATTTATACAAGGCAAAAGCTTCAGCATGATAAATAGTTAGTACAAAAAATATTCTGAATTCCAAAATCGAGTTTATATAAAGGTTTGGAGAGGTCATACATCTATGGTAAATGCTAATCTTCTGCTAAATCAGAACCAAAGCAGTAGAGACAAAACATCAACAAGCATAAACATGGAAGAATTGAAAAAAATCCTGAATAATCAAAAACTATCAATTTAAAAAAGTGAATTATGTAATAATATACCACATGAATATAGTGACTATCCGCTACTATTACTACCGTCTTTCTTGCATGTACAGTGTAATGATGCCACGCAATAATTATTATATAATTATTTCATGTAATTTTCTTGTTGAAACGTAACTTTAAGTCACTCTACAAAAGAATTGTAATGGAAATAAATAAATCCATTATATAATAACGCATTTCGCTATGGGTACGACACGTAAGTCGAACCCGCGATATATAATAAACAAACAAACGAATGAACTAAGGAATTATTCTGTGCGCATTGCAGAGTCTTCTTACTTAATTTGGTATGTTTTATAACTACAGTAAAACAAGTAAAAATGTCACTTATGATTCCAGATGATGAATCAGATCCCGATTATGAACCTGACGATGAGGAAGAGTCAGATACAGACTGCCCGACTTCGTCAGGGGGTGAAGATGAAGAAGAACAGGAACCAATAGATATATCCGGCTGGACAGTTGTGCTTGATCCACATGCAGATATAAGACGTGACCCTTTGGCCCAGTTTTCCACCGATTTTGAAGGAATTACGCCAGCTTTGGATATCAACAATTGTAAGTCAGCTGTGAGCTGTTTTGAGGTGTTTGTTCCAGAGTCTTTGGCTAATGACATATGCAGGTGGACAAATGAGAAGGCAGGTATATATTTAGTTGAAACACACAACGAAAATTTGAAAGTAAACGGAATAAGATGGAAAGATTTGACCATTAGTGAATTTTACACGTTTCTGTCGATTAGTTTTCATTATGGGTATTGTGAAGAAACCCAAAATTCAAGATTATTGGGTTCAAGACATTTTGCTAAATGGTCCTAATGTGTTTCACAGAAACATAATGAGCAGGAACAGGTTTGTTTCCATCTTAAAATTTTTACGCTTCTCAGATCCAAATACATACCGACCTAATTCGCCCCTGACAAGGCTTGCACAGTTTTTTGCTAAACTCAGAGAAAACTGCCAATTTCTTGCAGATCCTGGAATGGTGTTTGCAGTTGATGAGTGTCTTCTTCTGTTCAAAGGACGCCTACACTTCCGGCAGTATATGAAATCAAAGAGGTCAAGATTTGGTATTAAATTGTTCTGTCTCTCGTCAGGACATCCTCAGTTGAGGGGCTACACATGGAACTTCGCAGTGTACATTGGAAAGGACGTATATGATGTAAGTCACCTCGTAAATACTGAAGGTTTGTCGATGTCAGAACGAGTTGTGGTTTTCTTGGCACAGAATTTGTTGAACCAGGGTCGGGAAATCATTTTGGACAATTGGTATATGTCTGACAGACTCTGTAATTATTTACTTAGTGTAAAAACATACGCCACAGGAACAATAAGACCTGCTAGAGGAGTTCCGAATGAACTTGCCGATGTTCCTCTAGAAGAACATCAATCGTGTTTCCTGAGACAGAACAACAAATTGCTGGTGAGATATAAAGATAAACGTGATGTTTATGTAATTAGTACGAAACACACTGCGGGTCTTGTACCTAAGGAACGCTACCTGAAAGGTGGAAAAAGAACGAATTTCATGAAGCCACAGCTTATAGAACACTATAATATCCACAAGGGTTCTGTCGATTTCATAGACCAAAACATTGAGCCATATGACTGCACACGAAAAAGCCACACATGGTTTAAAAAACTTGGACTTCACATGTTGCAAAGAATGGTACTAAATGCACGTATATTATATGAACATACAACTGGAAGGAATGTTGACCTCTACTCATTCAACAGAACTCTTTGTGATGAACTTCTGACGAAGTATTGCCCACGTTACACATATTTTGTGATGAACGCAGAAGCTTCGGAAAAGTACCCAAAAGTTACTCATTGCCATGTGAGACTGGGGACTGTAACATCAAAAACAGGAAACAGGAGGAAGCAACAAAAGAAATGCAGGTAGTGTCACAAGGAGAAGAAGCGAGTGATGACCACTTTGGTGTGTGGTGGATATAATTATCTACCAGGAATTTGTTCACCTGTATGTTTCAAAAAGTTCCATGGTATATCCAAATGACTTTCGATAACCAAACAAAATCTGATTATGTGTACTGTGAAATGAATCCCATATTTTGTAAAGCATAAAGTAGCATATACAAATGAAAGTGCATGTTTATGCATGTAATGAGGCGATATCTTGATACTAGTCACAAGAAGCCAAACATAGTGTAAATTTTTTTTTATTTAATTTTGCATGTAGTGCAATTTACTTCAGTTTATGAAATTTATCTAAGAAAATAAATAGTTCAGCAATGGAAAGTAAAAAGTGTTTGAAATATTAACGAAAATAAGTTAAATACTACGAATGCTAAGAATCCAATATGGCTGCCGTCGGCCATTTTGTTTACTATGTTCATGCGTACCATTCTGCATTACCGCCTAATAGCAATAAAAAATAAAAAATGTTGAAAACATGAACGAAAATGAAATACGATGAGTGCTAAGAATCCAATATGGCGGCCGTCGGCCATTTTGTTTACTATGTGCATGTACACTTACATACAATTCTGCATTACCTCCCAATAGCAATGGAAAGTAAAATATGTTGAAGATATGAACGACAATAAGTGAAAATTGACGAACCCTAAGAATCCAATATGACTGCCGTCGGCCATATTAAATTTCTAAAAATGGACTAGAAGTTGATAGTGACCTTCGTGTGTTAGATATATCATTCACTATGAATTTGGCGTCAGCCTTATTTCCATAAATAAAGAATAATAGGCTTAGAATTCTTTTATAATTTCACAAGAAACTCTGGCTCCTCACAACAAGGGGATGAATTTCTGCTGGTAGCGAAGGGGTTAAGGGATTGTTGGAAGCGGAATGTGAGGAGGTCTAGGAGATATTCTTTATTTACAAAACTTTATTCCTTAATCATATTAGTTTGTAGAACTTTGTAAGTTTTGTGATTAGTAACATTTTATAGGTGAAGCGATAGTGATTGTGAAGATGAAACGAGATGCGATTGATGCCACAAGAACCTTAGGAGAATTAGTAGACAAATGCAGTTATCTTCTGATAAACTGGCTTTTTTGCTAGCCTAAGTTATCACCCCTAAAAGACTGTACCCTCTATTTGGAAAGGGATGTTAGGTAGAAAGGAAAGAAGTTTTGAAAGTAATGGATAGGCTAAGTATTAACTTTATTTATTATATTCTTCATTTAATAAATCTCACAAATTGTAGACTTTATGAGCAAAACATACTTTTGAGGTGTATTCATGATTATGTTATAGAGATGAAGTGCTAAATCACGCCACAACACATTGGCATACATATAGGACAAATGCATAGGTGCATCTTCTGTCCAGGGGCGACTCTGGGAGTAATGTAGACTGGTGGAGCGTGTTAGTACCTTGATGGTTACTATGCAATTGATGATGGTGTGATATAGGGAGGGTTGCCACGTGAGCTATATGAGAAGGTGATGTCTAAGTCAGGATAATTTGGTGGTAGTGTATATCGATATAAGATAAAGAGAAGAGAGAGTATGTGCTTGCGCTTGTGTGTTGTTGAGTTCATGTGAGTGTTGACGTCTTCAAATTGAGAATCTTGCGTAATTAATTGTTGTGTGATGTATTTGGTGAGGAGAGTTTCGAAATTAACATGGACAAAGGTTATGCGATTATATTAAATTGGTAAAACAGCGCGCGACTATGTACAATAATTTCCCTTTTTCTTGCTCTCGAGATACAAAAACAATCTAACGTCGTCCTTCAACAACTTTTAGATCCCTTTAAAATTCTAAACAAGTTCATGCAGAGATTAATTTGTTATTATACAAAGCTATCATAATATGAATAAAATAAAACAGAAACGTTCAATTCAAAGTAACTACAATGCTACTGTACTAGTGACATCTATCGTGCACGAACATTACTAAATGCAGAAAATAGCTTTACTTCTACATAACCTGGAATCTGCTAAATTTTCTGAAGCAAGATTGAGAGAAAAGGATTCAAAAAAGAATAAATTCAGAGCGAGTGAGTGAATGAGAGAGAGGGAAAGAGAAGTTAGAAAATGAAATAGTATATCTAATTTTCCTGAAAAGTTGAAATCGCGTCGTAAAGAAAAGTTACAAGAGAAAGAGAGAGAGAGAGAGTTTAAAGAAGAAAAACGTTTCCCCAAGTTAATTACCACCGGTAAGAAGCTGAAAGTTACCATGGCTTCCTCTGTTCTTTTCTTCACTAGCACCTTTTCATTTTTTTTATCTTTCTTTTCTTTCTTTCTTTCTTTCTACCGGCTTAAAAAGCTTTTGTTCGCGTTAGTTGAATCAGTCATAGTGAGATACCCACACAATTACCCACCCTCTTTTTCGTCTTACTTTAACCACATTTCAGGAACAGCTAGAACGTCACTACTTATACAAAACAAAAGACTTTGCTTTTGTTAAAAGACTTTCTCTGTTCTTCTTCTGACCACCGTTTCCAAGGATTCTTATATACCTAAATGAAGCCTACAGCAATCTTCTCCACATCTCCTCCTCACCCTATTTCCAACTCTTGAGCTGAAACAGAGTTCGATTAAGGCGGCTCGGTACAACCCAAATTTTCTTTATGATCGAGAATGAATTACGGACGAAAAGGGGGCGGAAAAGTGAAGCTAAAAAGAAAGGATGCAAGAGAGAAAATGAAGAGTAATAGTACCAGTAGTCTCAGTGGTAGATCTAGTATTATTTCTAGTAGTAATAGTAGTAGTAGAAGGAAAATCTACGTTCCGTTCTTTCTAATCGAGTCCTCCTCTGACTTCCTTCGCCTCCTACCCAGTACTTTTGTCTTGTTGATTTGGTAACACTCAAAGCATGCATGAAATGGTTTCGCTGCTTTCTTCGTTCTTAGCTATGAGCTGCAGAATTATTGGACTTCTTAAGTTCACATCAAAAGTGCAAAATTGAGCTTATAAGTGCTAAAATGAAGCTCTGTTCTCTCTTGAATACGAATCTGGATACAATTTTTACCTCCTACACGCTGACGTAATTACGGTTGACTGCTATTTTGTCCTTGCTGGATGAAAGAAAATGCATTTTGAAAGAAAGAAATATTGATTATGCTAACTGAAGGACATAGAGGGCAGCAAATGGAGATTAAAATTTGAAGCTATTATTCAAAAGGAAAATACAGATGGCAGGCAGTTCACGAAGAATGTGACAAGCGCAAAAATATATAGAATTCTTGTTCAAGATTTAAAGAACAATTGCTTTTGTACAATATTTTAAGATGCTACTAGCTTAAATAACAACTTTCGATACGTTTTGAACTTGTTCTCATTATTCGTAAAATCTGTGCACATGATGATGGTTGAGCGCCAAAGGTGCATAAGTGCAGTTTTTAAACTTCTGAGAAAATAGAGTTTTAAGCACACACAAAGAAATGCTAATAAATGAGTTATTCCTTAATGTAATTTCAAATATCTTCCAAACGTTTTAGAATGTAGTTATGCCACTTTGGCACAACAAAATACGATCTATTAGACATGTTCTCATAGCATTAACTCAAATTTTGCAGTTACGTTTCTTTGGCGCTCAAGTAAAACCTTTCTTTTTAATAGTTTTTCATTTTTTACAATAGTTTTCTTTGATTCACAATAGCTCATCCTGGCCTCAAATCTTACAACGTTAATTTAACTCACTTCTCGAAGTCATGGAATGATGAAATTATGCACAACAGCGTATTATCACATATAGTCACTTTATAAATTCTTCAATTGGCGCGCCACGTGCTTTTCTTTCTAGTCATGCACAAACACAATTATTATTTTTACTTTTTAGGACGAATTGTTTGAGAAAGGTATGTTTTTAAAAAGTTTTGTTATTATTTTTTCCAATACATTCCTCTTTGAGGGATATTGAGTATTTACGTCTAAAATACTAGAAGGTTCCATTAAAACAAGACCATTAATAATGATGTTTAGTACTTTCTTGAAAGAGCTACTTACGACCATCCGTGACGTAGGCAACTAATGTTTAAAACCTTTACTTTAACGTAAATAGTTCTTTATATCTGCCAATGAACGTAAAAGGTTATATACTTTTGGTGATACTGCTTATACGGAGGAAGGATACACACAAATATATGTATATCTTTAGCAGACAACTCAATGAAATGAGACCTTGTGGCATTGGGTATAGAAAGTTGGTAGCCCAACATTCGGTCGTTATTAGTGGTAGCGGTAGCGTCGCGCCATGAACGTGTTGCTAATATAGTGGTGCGGCTGTAGTTCCTTGTGAACCTTAGAATTGATTTCCTGGAATTGCGACGAAACAGTGCCTGTTTTGTGGCCGGATTCACACCGAAACCAGCTACTAATAACTGGCTGCTCCTTTTCATTTTGGTCTTTTATATAGGGTCAACCGGAACGTTATGAAACAATAAGAAAATCATGTGGGTATACTGAAAAAAGTTAAATAAATGCCTTATATACTAAAGACAAGAAGAGCGAAAAAAAATTTTTTTTTTGGAAGTTTGTCAAATAACGGAAATTTCCGCTAAGAATTCTCTTAGAAGGTTTGAAAATTTTCATTCGTGTTACGAAATGAAATATGACACTTTCACAAATATATATATATATATAGTATATTTGTTAGACATTAGATATTTTAAACTCAATTGTTTTTGTACACAATAATCGCATATAGTTCTAGCCATACATAAAAAGTAAAATTAATTCAGTTTTGTTTGTTTAATTTCACACCCATCCGTTTGGATGTAAGTCCATTAATTGCACTAGAGAAAGGAATTCCGCCAGTATTTTCAATTTCGCGGTGTAAAGCCAAAATTGAGAAGGTGTAACTGGAGTTCTGCACGGTTTCCATGGAATTGTGACCATAAAAAATTTAAACTTGGGGTGTTTTCGGGAATTTAAGGGTGACACCACCACAGGGTGTCTGGCGGAATTACTGATTGAAACCCTTAACAGTTTGTTTTCATATCTTTTTGCTCGGATGTTAATGCAAACTTGAGACGACATTCCGTTAAAGTCAGTTTATCCTTAAAGGAAATTAAAAGTAAATCTGAACGGCATAATATTTGTATGTTTAATATTGAAGTGTTCAATTTACAGTGTATGACGCATTGTTATTGATCAAATTGTGTATATTATAAAAGATTATATTATTTTTTATTTTCAGAGTTCAGTGTGTAGTTATACCTAAGGAATGACGATCCTTTTGTGTGAAAAGTTTATCGGTAAGTATCCTTTATTCTTTCTTTAGCCATTTTTTTCTATTCATTACCCCGTTCTTAATTATATCAGTTCACAATAACTTGAAATACATTTTGTATAAAAATTTAAAAAAAAAATACTGATTCATATTAATAATACTTTTCACATAGAAGCTTTTAGATTTTATCAAACCTACAAGGAACTTTGCGGAAATTACTACAAAAAATAGTTCCCACTTCAATTAGATGTACATACTCAATTTTACATTATTAAATTGAGCTGTTTTATAATCTAGAGATATTTATTAACACGTCACAACTCTGCAAAATGATGTCTAGGTACAGGTACAGTTTTTGCATTTGTCTCGTGAAATTAAGAAACTTTTCAACCACGGTGGCCTGTAACAGTACTTATTAAACTTTCATTCCTGAGCAGTGTGAGCAGAAATCCACGACTCTAGCCACTTGTCCACTGGGGCTTGATGCAAATACCGTAATATATGTGCACTTCGTTCCTCAGCATTGATTTTTGAAACACTACTAGTTAACATTTTCTTCGCTAGATGTCCTTATAACCTGCGGCGCAATAATAATTTACACAGGATTGCATCAATTCACATATCCCAGAATATATCAAGGATATACCAGAAATATCTCAAGCATATCCCGTTTATACCCGCAATATTTGTAGAATATTCTAGAACATGTACGATATTTCTATCATTTCCTTCTGAGATTTTTTAAAGTATATATACAGGTTTGAATTTCCGGAATATTCCTGGAATTTTCCGGGAATATTCCGGATTACAAACATTTTACATATTTGAATTCTATTTATGACCTTTAGGCATCTAAGGCTTAAGCTGGGATAGCGGAGGAGAAAGGATTCGGGAAGGTGTCAGCCAGGACCTATGGGTAAGGTGCCATCCAGACATTTGACTGGTGTGACTGAGGATAAACTTGGCAAAAACCTGTCAGGATGGTCGGCAGCTGTGATCGAACCAACGACCTCCCGAATGCCACGCCATTGCTCTACCATTGGACAACTGTGGCTAGGTGAATATTATATATA
>JAGDQP010011234.1:0-14000 GCA_022664845.1 Lepisma saccharinum
TCTCTTTATAGACAAAAAGAATAAAATGGATCGTATATTTTTAATAGCAACTTCCATACAAATGATAGCTTTTTCTACAACGTTACACCCTAATGAATACCACGAAGTAATTCTGCAACAAATTGGAGCTACTTTAACAAATAAGGGGCTGGCAGTAAATTCACACACGGACGTATACATAGCAATACGCTCCAACCTTAATCTACAGATAACTTATCCTTCTAAAGAAAATTGTGTTGCCTGGAACGAGATTAGACAAGAGATAAAGAACCTTGAAAAATCATTTTTTCGCAATATCGAAGATGCCATCCCATGTCACTTTAAAATCTCAGCCACCCAAACTATTTCTTGTGTAAATAACACACGAACTAAGAGAAACTTTCTCTCCTTCTTGTTAGGTATAGGATCGTTTGGTTTATCCTTGACTAATATGTTTCAACAACGACATTTAGCTTCATCAGTAGAGCAACTGAGACAGCACGAAAATTTACTGACCTCAGAATTAAATAATATGAAAGAGAGCTTCACTCAAGAGATTAGAATTATCAAAAACGTAGTTCTTCAGATCAAAAATACATTCCTAGGCATGCAAACGCATATATTGAAATCATTTTGTGCTCTCGCTCAGGAAACACGTAAACTATCCGCTTTATATGGCCATTACTTAGCACAGAGTGAAATTAAGCAATTTATGTCACACATTTCGACTAACAAACTTTCTCCCCAAATTCTAGCAGAAAATCACGCTTTGAAACTCGTTTCTGAACACGAACTCCTTAGAGACACTATCTACAAGTATGACTTAGGCCTTTTATATACTGTTTCCAAAACATTTCTTGTTTCCTTCAATTTTCAGACTAGGAACGTAGACCTATTACTTCAAGTTCCACTGATAAAAACCAATTCCATGTCTACTCTTTTGGAAGTTATCAATTTAGGATTTCTATATCATAAAGTTCAAACAACCATTTCTTTGCCTCGCTTTGTATTCACGTCCGGTAACGAATTTCTCGAAATTGAGGAACAATTTTGTTCATTTGAAAATTATTTATACGTATGCAAACCTCATAGTTTTAGGAACTCACAACAAGCGAGCTGCATAACTGAGTTAATATACAATCACACGTTTTCCACGTGTCAACTTCAAACTTTTGATTCCAATACCAATTATATTTATCGTTATACGGATACGGGCCTATTACTCTCTTCTTTAGTGCCCTTTCACAGAACATATAAATCCGAGACAGGAATATCCCACAGCAAACCTTACGAAAATACTAATAATGCCTCATTATTCTTCCACTATAACGAGTTCGAACACATTATTTTTAAAGACATGATCCTACCTTCGAAAATGCAAATTCAAACAGCTACACACCACTTACTTTTAAATAATACATAACTACTTCCCATATTGGTTGAAAATTCTACTACACGCCAGTTAGATAAATTAACAGAACAATTAAATTCAATTAAGATGCAAGGTAAACAAATTCAACCTCTCGAATTCGATATTTCTTATACCAACATTTTCATAATTATATTTGTAGTAATATTATTTTTGGTAATAGCCATAACTTTAGGATATGTATTTTACGTTACATCTAAAAGAATTAAAATCTTAGAAGAGGCCAGACACTAAGTTTGTTTCTTTATGTTCTCTATTTCCAGAGAGACATGTTAAGAACAGCCTTGATAGTTATGTCCTTGAGTATAACGGGCCTCACATTAATCATTTTGGCATATATTATTGCCAAACTATGTAACTATAAGAATACAAATAATAATACTAGGCGATCTCGAAATAAGCAATCATCTTCTATCCATAATTCCATTTCTCTACCTTCTATTCAATACATTTCTAAGCCATACTATTGCAATGTTCCACCTTCTCCTTTCTTAAACCAGGGACACGAGTATGAGATACCTCTTTGCTGCTATGACAAATCTCAAACTTCTCAAACAACTTTTACCCCCACGCCAATTGTACCACTCTCGCCACCACCACAAACTCCAATTTCTAAAAAGGAAATTAACAAAGTCACAAAGAACCAACCTATAAAACCTCCAACACCTTATATCTTTTCTATAGAGGACATGTCCCCTCACGAGTTCCTTTCTTATCTCGTATAAACAAAGCGCCAAGGCCTCCTTCTCTAAATCTCACCGGACTAACACAAAAACTTACAACAAAGCGCATCCAGAACAGCACATCAACAGACGGCGGCGAAGCATCCTCAATAACCCAGGCGGCAACAAGAACCCAAAGTGGACTTCCAGGACCTAGGAGACAACAGGATACCTAATTCCCCAAGAAAAGTGCTAGTGCAACAAGGATCCCTTGAATGGAACCCGATACGAACAAATGCACACCTAGTGACAGCATATACATATGCTCCCCCTTTTTTTTCTTTCCCTTCCCCCATTGTGGTGTTTAAGTGAAATATTTATGATGGTTATTTTTATATATAAACATTTAGTGTTAAAGTGATACAGTGACAGTGTTTTTTTTTCCTCGATTTAATATGATATACATGTATTGACGGTAATGGGGCAAAATCTGGACAATCTGGTGGATGGATATATATACACAGAAAACATAGGTGAAGGACGAATTTTCACATATAAACAATATTTATACGAAAATTCTTAAATTCGGTGGGGGGTATGTAAGGGATACCTATCGATCCCAGGACTATGTCTCGGGATCACAGAGGGTCTCATCAAAGATCAGCAGAACCAGAATTATAAAATTGTAACAAACAAACAATGCTTATAAGACACTGCTTACTCATGAACAAGTTAAATAAAAACAAACATACGTAACTTGTTATGTACAAGAAATAATGAAGTGTCAGTCAATATTTATGTTAATAGCGCAGAAACTTTTCCGGGCTGTATGAATGGAAAACAGGAACCTCAGACTGTGCGGACCAGCAACTCCCCAAGAGAAATGCTGACCCACACAGTTGTTTAGGCTCCTCAGCTCCCTAGAAGGGGAAAGTTAGATTCAATATATAGAAGAGAACTTTTACCAACAACACAGAAGAAGAGTGATATAGCTATAGTACCTCACTCTTCCAGGGCAGTCATAGGAGTTGACTGTCAAGACATACGCATACAAGAGTCCTTTCATACAGTCCGGTGAGTAGAATGGCGCAAGTTTTATTTTGTACAACATCTTTCTAGAATGAAAGCAAACTATCTGAAACCTACTTGTATTATCAATGACTACATCCTTTCCCAGTACCTAAATCGCCTGAGCCCGTCAGAGGGGGAAGGCAAACGCTATTATTTTAAACTATAAGAGAACGTTTTTTTTATTATTATTATTGTTTGAACAGAAAGATGATTATAGCACTTTTCAGTTCTTTCGTTGAAAAAATGTGAGTTTGGGTTCTCAATAACATAAATCAAAGTCTATTTACAATTGCCTTTTGCAGTAGGTGTTAAGTACCGTTCGAAATTCCTTCAAAAAGACTGAGATATACAATATCTCATTACCGTAATAGGTTTTCTCCTAAAACAAAACATATACAAGAAAAGTTTTATTTTAAAAAGATTATATTTCATTTATAATACCATATTTTGTTTATCCTTAATCTTCAGTAGTCTTGAAGCTGTTCGACATTTCTTCAGAAAAGGAGCCAAGCTCCATTTGTTTGCTTTCAATGTCTTGAAACACTAGATCATACACACAAATATCACTTACACTAACACTAGGGAATGTTCTCAATTCGTTGACTATTTCTACTATTTTCACTTACAATTTCTTTATTTTCTTATTCCTATTTACAAAATTAACTTATATTTAATAGTCAAATGCAAATTCCGAGATTCTTAATGTCCCGGACATTGTTTAATGTTGGCCTGGACAGGAGAGGATATTCAGTCCTCGTCCGTCCTGGTTATTCCGGAACTATTGTCAGCCCTAAGAATGAAGCATACTCTCTTCTGAATATTCGCTTTCGCATCTAAAATTTATCAAATGTGTATTTTTTACATTCTTTTCTTTAGTACACAATGGTTCGTGATGTCTTCAAATCTTTCAACGTCAGTTTAACTCATTTCCGGACTTCCTACAATGATGAAATTTTGCACAGTGACGAAAGTCCATGCTCTTCTTTTTAGTCATGCATAAACAAAATTATTTTATTACCTTTTATTACGAATTGTTTAAGAAAAGAATGTATTTAAAAAGTTTATATATATGTATATATATTTATCATAACGCACTTTTGACCTGAAAATTTATATTATCTCTAACATGAGTATCCGTAAGAGCATTTACTAATAGGTTAAGTACTCCTGGTGTACCGTATTCCTGGTATACAATAAAAATTTAATCGTGTTCCTGGCGTACAAGCAGGGGTGTACCAAACGACAATATTTTACATCAAGAAACTACATTGTGTCAGAAATTAGTGATGACGTATTTTCACACAATTTTGTGGTTTTACCGCGCCGTGACAACCGCGTCTATTAAGAAACAGAACTTAAATGTGAAGTCAAGTGAACAAGAAATGTGAATACAATTAGGATTATTGTGTCTGCTGGAACCCGGCAGTACTAGCGCCTTGAAACAAACCGTCACAAGAGACGCTCTAAGTGTGTGAGTGTGTGAATGGAAGAGGTGCTGATGGATAATATAGCAAGTAAGCAAAGATAATAATTAATAATTGTACAAAAGCGTTTTTGCACAATTCTTCTGGATTTTTTGGAACCCGAAAGCAAAGCGGCTAGATGGAACAAGTGGAATGAGTTAGGAGAGAGTGCGTGAGTTAAGTAAAAGTTTGTGTAAAGTGTGGAATAACGGAAACGAGACTGCAGAAGGAGTAATCTGTGACAAGAAGAATATGCAGTTAGTACCAGGAATGGGATGAAAAAAAAAACTTTGTGGATTTACCAACGCATCCACGGCACCTAATCCTATGTTGTTGTTTTTTATCTTTTGACAGGAAGAAGAAGCAGCTCAAGTTATGTGTTGTCCTGTTTTGTCTTTGTCCTGTCCTTGTCCCCTTGTTTGACTCCTTCAATGTTATGTACTTTATGTGTTTCTTTGTTGTTTTTCAAAATAAATAGGATGCAAGTAGAAAGGGTTCCAATGCAAAAGGTCCATATATGATACTAAGGCCAGAAGAACATTCTGGACGCCTGGCAAAAGCCCGTCCCGCAACCCCAGAAGTCTCACACTGATGGAACACAGGAGCTCTTTGGAATGTTGGAACTCCGGCAATCCAAGAATCTCTAGGGACATGCCTGCCCCAGGACAAGGAGAGCGAATATCTGCTCGTGATGCACGTCTCAGAAAGTGCACAACTTATCTTGTGCAATGGATGCAAAGAGGCACGGGTGGAATGCTTGTCCCTTAAAAAAAATGTAGTTGATAGAAAATGTATGAGCGTAATTTTCAGCCAAAAATCCCTACCTTCTTAAACGGAAGTCAAAGTTATTTTAAATTCTGAAGGTCTAAATGCAATATTCCAATTGGGTAAGTTTAGATAATACATATTTTAAATATAAGTCACCTTCACTTCTCTTTTTTCACTGTAGACAAGCAAATGTTTATTAGTAGGGGCCTATGTTACTAGAAAGTGGTAATCAAATATTATGAGAAACGAAACTTTTATTTCGATGGTGGACTTCGTAACGGTACTGAAGAGGCTCGCCTGCTGTTGGCCATATTGTCTGACATTTGCCTGGCCTTTTTTAAGTTTCTCCAGACGAATGCCGTTATGGTACTTAGTCAAAGACTCTGACCGTTATCTTTAACTTAACTGCTCCCAGAAGTGTGGTCGCCAAAGAACATTACCACTCAGACAAGTGGCGGGCTTAAGATTTGAATGCAAATAAACGATCAGAAATGGAAATAAAATATTAAAAATGAAATTACCATTTCAGAGTAAAACCAGCCAGAAAACCCTCCAGAAGAGAGTACAGTAATTCTAAATCTTGTTCCATATTTTATACTCGAAGAACACCTTAACCTTCTTCGTAAACCTTAGTTCCTCAGTTGATTTTTTTGACTGTCGTCTATCCGTATGGACATATAAAATATATACACTGCCGAGACCTTTCCAACGACACCTTGACCATCTCCGTAACACCAGTAGTTCTTGAGTTGTAAGTCGTCAACAGACAGGCAGGCAGACATAGCGCTGATATAAGGCTTAGGAACTTTCAGTGTTGAAGCCTAAAAGAAAAAAGGCCCTTAAAAAGATTAAGCTTCAGATACGTGCGTTTTGTAGTACCTCCCCCCCCCCCTCATTATCTTCAGGATTCCAAATACTTTGTACTGACAATGGATATGTTCAGGGGCTCGAACAGCGCGGCCGACCATCCTGCCTGAGGTTTTCCAGAGTATGCATATGTCTTCCCTGTCGAATGTCGGTTTTGTACCTTAAGAAAGGCCTTTAACTTCCGCATTCTCTACACTATATTTTCCCAGCCTGCGCAAAAGATGCCCAAAGGGTAGATATCTAATTCCAACTCCAACGTAAATAAATTCCAATTCCAAAATTCCATGTACCTAGTAAAGCGTAATTATTTAATTTCAGAATAGTATTGTTTCTTTCATAAACATCTCCGAAGATAAAGTACAGAGAAGGGAATATCATCAGGGATTCCGCCAGAATTTTCAGTAAAGACAAAATTGGGAGGGTGTAAGTGAAGTTTTGCACGGTTCCTATCGTTTTTTAACCTAAAAAAAATGTACAGTTGGGATGCTCTCGAGAATTTGGGGGTTCTGACGGAATCGCTGATCATCATCCTAAGTTTTGCTGGGCAGATTACAATTATTTTATAAAATTCTTTGTTTTGTTCGTTTTGATCATTGCCATAGTTATTGGAATCTCTGAAAACATACAAAATACTCGAATATATATATATATATATATATATATATATATATATATATATATATATATATATATATATATATATATATACAGTAGAAGTCCGATAGTCCGGCACGTTCGGTGCCGGATTACCAAAAATGCCGGACTATCAGGCTGTACCTCTTATTACTGGTATAGGCTAAGCGAAAACAATGAACTGAATCTGTGAGTGGTGACAGTCGAGATCAGCCGAGTAAAGTCCGAACGCTTCCGATTGATTCCGAACAATACTGATTGCGTTTAATAGTACTATAGCAGACGCGTAGTGGACACTTCCGAGTGGTTCCGAACCGCGCCAAGCGATTTCAACTGTCGTTCACAAGCGTTTACAGAAAAAAAAACTGGGATGGTGCCGGTCACTTGAAATGTTATTAAGTGTAGAAAAAAGTAACATTCATTCAAATACGTAATGAGACAGTATTTCGAAACCATCCATATATCTGAGCACGTGATCGTTTTGTCACCTACGTTTCCATACGTAAAAGCACATTTGCAATGAAAGTGAAGACAGCAAATTTAGTTCCCGCATTCATAGTAAAATAAACAAGAGAACGGAGAGAAGAACAACATCATTTGCAACGTATATGAATTGCATTGTCTTGAACACCAAAATTCAGTCATGTTTCTACAGAAAGAGTTCTATCAGAAAGAAATAGATAGATGTGTTCATGTTAGCTCAGTGGTAGAGCGCGTGGCTTCTAATCGTGAGATCGATTTTTATGTAACGATATATTCCTCAAGCCATTAATACACTGGTCAACAAATTTAAAGTTTTTTTTTTTTCTGCGACATGGATGAAACATCACTTTTCTGTATGAATTGATGCTGCTGCACACGAAACCGACAATGAAAGTATCACTCGACTTCCGGTTTAAAAATTATACGAGGTATAGTCAAAAAGTCTGGATTCCCAGTAACGTAGTGGAATGATGCATGCTTGTTGTGGATGTGACTCCTACGCTGTAACTGTATGAGACGAAAAATACAAAACGGGGGTTCATTTCCCTTTTCAAAGTAAAGACTGGAATCAAAGTTGTTATTTAAGCGCAAAAATATGTTCCACTGGACTACTGAATGGTTTGTGATTTTCTACTCGGAGTTAAATACGCTGCCGCTTTGCGTCCCTCTTGTAGTGAGCTGGAGAATCCCTGATCAGTGTCCAGCAAAAGTCGGCAAGCATTCCTGTACTCCATTTCCCTTGATATCTCTTCTCCATTACAGATATTTGTTGGTGAAAACGCTCACCGTGTTCATCACTAACGTCCCCACAACTTTTCGGTAAGAAATTTAGATGAGAATGTAAAAAATACAATTTCAAGGACATATTGCAACCTATTTTGCGATACGATGTAAGCAATCTATTTACAAGTGTTTCATAGTCTTCAGCACGTTTGTTTCCCAAAAAAATAGTACAAACTTCTCTGAAAGCACGCCATGTATCCTTCTCAATATCATTTAACAGGTGTTCGAAGAGCTCGTCTTGATGAAGTTGACGAATTTGCGGGCCCACAAAAAATCCTTCATTTATCTTCGCTTCACTGATGTTTGGAAATTTGGTAAGTAGATATTTGAATGCCAAAGAGTTGCGATCCAACTTTTTAACAAAGCTCTTGAATAATCCAAGCTTTATATGAAGTGCTGGAAGTATAATATTTGCTGATTCGACGAGAGGTTCATTTTGTACATTCATATTTCCTTGTTCCATACTTTGACGTAATGGCCAATCCCTTGTAATGAAATGAGAAGCTCTGTCTCTGCTATTCCATTCGCAGAGAGAACAACAATGTTTGGTATAACCTTGTTCAAGTCCAGTTAAAATAGCAATGACTTTCAAATCTGCACATATTTTCCATTTCTACTGATTGTATTTAATTGATTGGAGAAGGAATTTTAGGGTATCATACGATTCTTTCTTATGCACAGAGTAGCCAATAGGGATTGACGGGAATTTATTGGTGTTATGAAGCAGTACAGCTTTGAAACTTAATACTGATGCATCTATGAACAAGCGCCAATCATCACATATGTGCTGAATGCCCATAGCCCCGAATAATCCATTCACATCACTGCAGTATATCAGATCTCCTTCGGTACTAAAGTATTCTTCCAACTTTTTCTGACGGTCACGATAAAATGACACTTTCACATCACTAGCCAGAAAATTCCATTGTTGAAGTCTGGAGGCTAATAGCTCTGCCTTGGATTTTGAAAGTTCAAGATGTCTTACTAAATCATTCATTTCACTCTGGCTAACCTTCTGTTGTTTTGTAAGTTCAACGGCACCTTCAAAGTCTGGATCGGTAGATGTTGAAAGTTGTGGATCGTACAGTTCGTCTTGAGAGTCCACGGAACAGTAGTCAAGGGGTGTTGGAATTGGTAGTGTATTACTATGTGCCACAGGACGAATATCTGAACGAATTTGGAAGGACAAGTGTATTCTTTTTAGTATTGGACATACGTTGTATTGGTGGGACCATACAAAAATAACAATCGTCTTTATGATTCGTAGGTTCCAACCAAATCATGAGAATAGCAAATGGCATCGACGGCCTCCGGTGATTCCACTAGTCCAGTAGATTTGTGTAGCAGGTCGTACAACACAAATGTGGTGCCCAAGTCTTATCTTCATCTCCGAATTTACAGTATTTACCGAAATACAGATTGTAGGCTCTTCTAACAGCAGGTGTAATATTTCTCCGCTTTCCAGAAAAAAACAATTTGACCACAAACATAACAGAAATTTTAGGAATGTTAATGCATTTACGTGGCATTTTGACCAAATAACTCAGCACTCTAATTAAATGTGAACCTTATCGTACACGGTCCACGTATTACGCCAACACGATCTTCGATAACTGCACACGCTCAACCTGCTTTCATACAGCAACAATCACGTCTGCACAAATGAACACCTCACAAAACAATGAATAAACAGTTTTTGTGGCTGGACTTCAAAGTTTCCACCTCCCCCTTACAACCTATAAACAAAGATAAGGAAGGAAAGACAACAATTACTTCTTTACTATGCAATACCATATATGTATATATAGGGAACTTTTCCAAATCAACAATGGCCTGCAACTCAATAATACTTAGTCGATTGCGATTTTTAACAACAGTTTCGTTTTTAGGGGACCTATATTGATTATAAATTCTATATATAACTCATGTCGCATTTTGGCTGTTGACCAATGTAATTAGATAAAATAATAATAATCAGTTTTATATGTATCCATACAAGAATTTCAGGACATAAGTAATTATTACGTTTAAAAATAACATCAGAGAAGTGGTGGGTGTTGACAGAACGTCGGTATATTACATGTGAACGTTAAATACAAATTAAGTAAATGTTGTTATATCCAACGTCGGATAAAGGTGTCATACAGCAAATCCCCAAAGTTCATACAAATTGAATGTCCCCAAAGCTCATAATCCCCACGAATGATGAGTCACTAAGATATTAAACTGTTCTTCAGAAAAAAAAAACAGATTCTTTCCATGGGTCCGAAATGCTTTTTTTTCGCTCTTTCACTCACTCTCTCTTTTCTCTCTCTCGCTCTCTCTCTGTTTCTTGCTGACAAATGCTATACTTTTGTCATCTGATGAAGAGAAGTTATTATTGTATTATTAACTAGTAAGAAAAATACTTGACCTGACCAGGGCTCGAACCCACGTTCGTGTAGGATTAGTTTAGAAAGCAAAGGTTTTAACCACGAGCTACTGTTATAGCTAATGTTACCAAGATTTGTCGTATTAAAATACCAGCAGATTGAGTCACGCTATTTGAGTCGTTTTATAGGCTTGTGATTTTAGATAAGGAAGATTAAATTGGATTTATTTCCGTCTGTTGTTTTCGTAACAGAGCAAGCCTGTGGATTCTTTTTCTAGGTTTAAATCCAGAATGCATATTTTATACGTGAAAAGCTAGTATAACAATTAACTTTGTTTATTAAAACAGCTTTTCTTATTTATGAAAACTATTATTATTTTTATTATATTCCTTGCGCGACTGTTAACCAAATGCCCTGCAATTATCCAATCACATGCCAGTTACATGCTGTTCCTGGTTTCTTTGCTGCTCACAGCTCAGAGCAATGCTGATCATGAACAGACGTTTAGTTGTAATTACCTTGTGGGAGTTAGAGGGCTGTACTGCAACTGCAGCTGGGAGACGAATAGGTATCCCGACCGCTACAGCCAGGGGATAGATTCGGAAATATCGTACTACACATCAGACTGGCAATTTACGATCTCCTGGTCGTCCTCATGTGTCTACCGAGGCGGAAGATGTGAGATAAGTAAACGAAGCCTTGTTAAACCCACTAAGGACGACTAGATATCTAAGGGAAGCTTCCCACTTTCCTGGTAGTACGCAGACAGCGCTGCGAAGGCTTCGTCAAGTTGGATTACATTGCCGTGTTGCTGCCGTGAAGTAAAAACTCTAAAACGAACACAACATTTACCGTCTCGCATTTGCATATGTGAATGTGGATCGCAACTGGGAAAACGTAGCTTTCTCAGATTAATCCATATTCAAAATATCAAACAAGAGGCGCCGTTTTGTGTATCGTCCGAGGGGCACCCGCTATGATCCTTGATATGTGGCTGCTAGCAATTGCAGTGGTCGTGTGTCTATATCATGTTGGGGTTTGATTTCCAGTCACGGTGCAGGACAGCTACACAGAATTGAAGGGTACCTGGACAGTGCTCAGTACTTACACATCATGAGTAACATCATGGTGCCATCACTACGAGTACTACAGCCTCATGGTGTTATTCAGTTCCAGCAAAACCAGTCTCCAATACATACTTCCCGTGTGGTTCAGGAATGGTTCGCAAGGCATCCTGACCTTGATTTAATTGACTGGCCACCTTGTGAAGCAGACCTAAATCCCATGGGAAATATGTGAGCAGAAGTAAAGCGTACCCTAAGGGACAGTTGGCCTCAGGAAGATCCACCAAGAACTCAGATGACCTGTGGGACCTTGTTCTCGAAGCATGGCTGGAGATAGAGGAAGAAGATAGATTTTTCAGCCATATAATAGATTCCATGCCCAGAAGAATGGAACGTGTAATAAATGCAGAAGTGTCTTGGACACAATATTAGTGTTCCCCACCCCAACTTCCAAAACAGCCCTTTTTAGGGCTACCAAAACATTTTCTGAAAATGTTTCTCGTAGCAACCACTCCTTGCATTATATTTTTGTGGAATTCCACTAATAAAGAAAAAGAAAAAGTATCTCTTAGATTCGAACTCAAGAACTAACGAGTATAAATACCGCGTTATACCACTGAGCTAACATGATCACACCTACAAACCCATTATGAAGAAACATAGCTTAAATTTCCGGTGTCCGATGACAATCTACTAATATCACTTGAAAATTTATTAAATTTGGAATATTCCGAAATTCCGGAGTCTCGATGTAGCAAATTATTGAACACACTTAAAATGAAAATGACAATGAAAATTTGCGAATTTACTTCCATTACTCAATTAGTGAAAGTGCGGATTTATACGGTTTCTTTCCTAAAACCCTGTCAAGTTTTTATTTTTGATTATGATATTTTCACTTTCTACAATTGCGAAATTCCGAAATCTCGACATTCTGGAATTCGGTAATTTCATGCTATCTACTCGTCCACCACTGGTTCTTGTACAAGATATGTCACAAAACGTCAGGTTGGAACGACTGATTAAAAAGAACATCATAGGGCGCGCTCTCATAGAGAGTCACTTTATAAATTCTTCAATTTGCGCGCCCCATCAGTTTCTTTTTAATCATGCATGGATATATATATATTTTTGTTTTTACATTTTAGTACGAATTGCTTAAGAAAAGGATGTCTTTAAAAGGTTCTTTATTACGACTGTCTCAACCATGCAAATGAACAGCACAGGATAAGATAAAGATAAGATGAATTTTATGTGTACCAAATAGAAAATTGACAGGCGGAATGGAATGTTAACAACACTTGTGCGTATGCCCATGGCTAACCTGGGCTTCGTCCCCCAGCGACTCCGGCGCCCATATCCCTTCGAACGCACCGTGCCCCCCTTCCTGCACACCTCGCTAGGTGTGCATCCAAATGTATCCTAACTTTCAGAAGCAGTCGGTTATTTATACACATATTAGTATTAAATAATAAATATGAACATATAACAATACATGCTTAAAGAAAAAAGAAGAAAAAAATGTCCCGGGCGAGATTCGAACCCGAGACTTTCCACTGAAAAAGCCGACTTCTAGACCAGTCATTCACGAAGGCGACCTAGCAAACGACTCTTTCGAAAATGTATTTGCAGTGCACGTTTTACGTAAGAAGCCTAGTCACGTGTCTTATTTCCAATCTCTGTGCTCAACTGATGGCGCTGTCCTGGTTAATTTGCACCGTTGAGAAAGTCCTTTTTATTAATTTTCTTCGGGTTATTGCGGTGTTCATACTTTTTCTTAAGCTAATATTGTGACTTGCGTCTACCCACAGGTCACTGGAATTAAAATGGCGGCTTACTAAAGCGGAAGTAGCCCACTCTCGCTTATCCTGAACGATAACAGCGAGAAGCGCTCAACTCGTTAGCTGCAGTTTGATCTTGTGGTCAAGATGTTAGATAGCTGATCCAAAGATCCCGCGCTCAAACCCTGGCGTCGACTTTTTACAATTTTTTTTTTTTTAAAGATTTTTTCGTTTTTTATGTAAATACACAAAAGGAATTTTAATAAAAGTTGTGATTTACAATTTTAATAGATGCCACTAAAAACTAAGATGTTTATAAACCTACCAGGGCAGGATGCACACCGAGCTATAGCGAGCTGTGCAAGGGGGCAGAGAGTGTCCGAAGGGAGCTGGGTGGCGTTAGCCGCGGGGGGGCGAAGCCCCCTTTTAGCGGGTGGGCATACGCAAAAGTACTGTTTACTCAAAAGTTATGTGCCGTACCGGAAGTGTTTCCAAGTGTGCCGCCATTTTAACTCCAGTGACCTGCGGCTAGACGCACGTATATTGTGTGACTCAAATCATTAACTGTTCTGCAACCAGCCAAACCCAGCTCGGTGCAGGCTACTATTTATTTTAGGATAAAGAAGTCTGTAATAACAAAATATT
>JAGDQP010011234.1:14400-53546 GCA_022664845.1 Lepisma saccharinum
AATTTGTATGAACTTTGGGGATAGTGAATTTGCTGTATGACACCTTGATCCGACGTTGGATATAACAACATTTACTTAATTTGTAACGTTCACATGTTTGACAGAACGTCATACCGACGTTCTGTCAACACGCACCACTTCTCTGATGTATATTTTAAACATAATAATTACTTATGTCCCGAAATTCTTGTATGGATACATATAAAACCGATTCTTATTATTTTATCTAATTATTCATGATTTGAGGAATATATCATTACATAAAAACAAATTTTCTAGAACGGGATTCGAACCCACGGCCTCACGATTACCACTTTGCCACTGAGCTAACATGAACACATCTCTTTACTTCTTTCTGATAGAACTCCTTCTGAAAAAACATGACTGACTTTTCGGTGTTCAATGACATTCATATAAGATGCAAATGCTGTTTTTTTTTTTTTTTTTCATTCCTTCTCTTGTTTGTTGTACTACTTGTATGAATGCGAGAACTAAATTTGCTGTCTTCACTTTCATTGCAAATGTGCTTTTACGTATGGAAAAGTACGTAACAAAATGATCACATGCTCATACCTATGGAAGGTTTTGAAATATTGTCTCATTACGTATTTGAATGAATGTTACATTTTCTACACTTAATAACATTTCAACATGTCTTATTACACTTCAAAGAAAAAAAACTGCAAATTTTTTCCTTATTGCGAAGGTTCATCCTTCCTTCCAGGGCTCGAACCTGGCATCTTTGGTTTACTGTTTCCGAAGATACCCGAAGTTGGACTTAGAGAATTTTCACGTGTATTTAGCTTAAAACAGCCTAATCAATGCGGTCAACCTTTTTGGAGTAGGCTCTACATGTCTCTAGACGCCAGTGCTGGACTTACCTACATTACTGTGATAAATTTGTTTTACACACCTCGAGCCTTCATTTATAATTTGCTACGAATATAATTATTTTATTTCTTTAAAATTCCAACGTTTATTTTAACTTTAAACATGTGCCCTATCTAATATCCTTATATACATTCATTAATGTTACATCTTTTCTAACCTCATCTCCACAAGAAACAAAAAGAAAGAGCAGTATTCTTCATTCAGACTTTTTGGAACCGTGGATGCTGCGTTTAGCTCACGCAGGTCGGATCATCCATGACCATCCTAAGAGGGTACTTAAATCTGTTTTTAGATTCTTGTCACACGGTCGTTCTATCAAAGACGCAACATGTTTTATTAAGAGGAAATCGTTTATCTTTGGCACTCATCGCGCGTGAGACGGTTCATCCCTCTATCTTCGGTGCTCGAGTAGGCAATTATCTGATTTAGCCAAACTAAGAACGAAAGCAATTCATTTTGCTTCTCAACTAGAGTCAATAACCTTCACTACACGTGTTCCCAAACTCAGTGCTATATAGATATAGAGCTGATGTTCTTCGCTGCCAGGTTTAGTAGTTATACAAAAGCGCATCATAATCGTAATTCATTGGACATGAGTATTTACTGGTGTGTAAAAGAGGTCTGAGAGATGTCATTACACTGGATGTTTGTTTTTAACACGTATGACTCAATCTCAGAGCGTTTCTTTCTTCGTGTTTTACCACCTTAATCTGCCCAGTGTGCGAATTATACTTTTTACCCATGGGTGGGTGGGTGATAAAACATAACGCACAGACTTCAACAGGCTACCTATCAACAAAATCAAGCAATTCATACCAAATTATTGGCATTAAGCTATTTCATAAAAATCACAAAATAAATTGATTCCAAATTGGCTTCTTAGCTGCTAGTAAAAGTTCATATACCCTTGTCACTTCCATGAATTTCTGCCAAATAAAAATGTTCCGAAATATCTTCTAGGGGGTGTGGGATATCTCTGACAAGGACGAAAAAAAATATTCTCAGGGTGGGAAACTTATTTAAGAGAGGGAAATCCCGGGCATTCTCCCGCTAATTCGCACACTGAATCTGCCTCCTATTCTTGAGAAATTATACCCTTTTGTTAGTAGTAAGTAATATCTCCTTTACGTCCAGGGACGGAATCTACAGTTTCCATTGAAATAGAGTCCGAACTACGCCGTTCAATGATACCCCACCGAGGGTAAATAATTGATACCTTTCACTGCAGTTCAGTGTCCTAACAGTCGACGACGGGCGTACACATCCTCTTCTGTCATAGTTCTTATTGTGTGAGAAAGCCCATCATGCAGGTACGTGAAGTGGTCCCAATCACATAATGCTTTTAAGACCAAAACCATACCACGATTTTGTGCACACTATTTAATTTTGAGCACTCTGGGTTTAGCCCAGAAATAGAAAACAATGTGGTTGAGCCAACTTCACGCTGTCACCAAGCACAACAAGCTATAGAAATAAAAGCCAGTCCAAGATTTAGAGCATATTTTGTGCTAATTTGTGCACACTATCCCATATTTTGTGCACGCTGTGTTTAGCCCAGAAATTGGAAACATGTGGTTGGGACAACTTCTCGCTGGCCCAACCACAACAAGCAATCGGAACTACTCCAGGATTTAGGGCATAATTTGTGCTAATTTGTGCACACTATCCCGTATTTTGTGCACGCTGGGTTTAGCACAGAAAGAGAAAATTGTGTTTACTACAACTTCACGCTGTCTACAACCACAACAAACTATCGGAATAAAAGTCCGTTCAAAGATTTTGAAAATGATTTGTGCTAATTTTTTAATACTATCCCATATTTTGTGCACGATGGGTTTAGCCCAGAAAAAAAAATGTGATTCGGTCAACGTCACGCTGGCCTTAACAACCTATCGGAATAAAAAACAGACCAAGAGGTAGACCATATTTTGTGCTAATTTGTGAACAATATCTCTTATTTTATGCACGATGGGTTTAGCCCAGAAATAGAAAACAATGTGGATGGGCCAACTTTACGCTGGCGCAGTCACAACAAACTATCGGAATAAAAACCTCTCCAAGATTTAGCACATATTTTGTGCTAATTTGTGCACACTAGGCCTATGCCATATATTTTAGTCGCTGGGTTTTGCACAGAAATGATAAATATGGTTGATCCCACATCACGATCGCCCAACCACAACAAGTTATCGGAACTACTCCAGGATTTAGTGCATATTTTGTGCTAATTTGTACATTGTCCCGCATTCTATGCACGCTGGATTTAGCGTAGAAACCGAAAACTACGGCCTGAGATAAGGAACCATTTTGCTGTAATACTTTAGTATGTATTATTAATTCAAGGTATAGCTCTCTACTTCAGTAAATTTCCTAACTTTTGGTCTGAGATGTTGTGGTAAAATTTTCTGGAATACCTTACTTAAACATACATATTCATTGCAATGTTTTCACATTTCTATTTCTTGTAGTAAGCATATCATCCGATTTTATGTAAGACAATGTAGGAAGAACTTCGATTGCTGGATATTCTCAAACATATGATAAATATAACAAGTTAAGTTTATTATAGACATAACCAAAACGCCCCCGTATAAGTTCAAATTATCTTATAGGGTATCCTAAAGAAAGAGTCAAAATAATAGGAACAAATGGAGACTATTAAGGAAATGCCGGGGCTTGCCAGTTTTAGAGTCGAAGTCATAGGGACAAATGGAGATTAATAAGTGAATGCAGGGACCTGCCATTTTTAGAATTAAAGTAATAGATTTTTCACTGGTGTCCGTGACAATTCCAACGGCGTATGGTTTATCTCTGTCGAGCTTGTGGCTACTAGGACCTAGTAAGGGCACAAATGGAGAATACTCAGCGATTTAAAACGACCTGCCAGTTTTAGGGTCAAAGTTATAGGATCAAACGGTTTCATTCCATTACGAATCTAACGGTGTACGGCTTATCTCTGTCGGACTTGTAGTTACTGAGATCTAGGAGAATACTAAGCAATTCAAGAGGACCTCCAGTTTTAAAGTCAAACTGATAATTTTTACTACCGTTTCAGACCATGACGAATCCAACGCTGTATGGATCGTCTCTGTGTGTGACTTGTAGTTACTGAGACCTAGGGCGAGGGGAACAAAGAAACATACAGATAGAGAATAAATACTAAGTGATTATAAAGGGCTTTCCGGTTGTAAAGTCAAACTGATAATTTTCCTCACCGCTTCAGACCTTGGCAAATCCAGCGGTGTATCGTTCACTCTGCGTGACTTGTAATTACTAAGATCTAGGGGGCGGTAGAAACATGCCATGTCAAAATACATATGAAACATTGAGAAAACTAAGCAAATGAAAAGGACCTGTCAGTTTTAGAGTCAAAATCATAATGTCCCCTCCCTTTCGAGATCACGACAAATTTAACAGTGTATGACTCAACTCTGTCGGGCTTGTAGTTGATGAGAACTAGTGGAGGGGACGGATGGACAGATAGAACAAACCCTACACCCTCCATTCCGAAAGAAACCGAACTTTTGAAAACAAATAGTACCACTAGTGCCATCTGTTGTAATATTTTACCGGTAGATGGCGTAGTCCCTCATTGACAACTGGTATAAATGTCATGACATTTGGATGCACGGCAACAAAGTTATTGCGTTTCAACTGTCAGTGTGTTGTGTACATCGGTCGGAAAATGAGTTTCAAACAACGAGCTGCAATTGAGTTTTGTGTTAAACTGGGTAAACCTTTTACTGAAACGCACCAAATGCTACAAAATGCATATGGTGATGAGTGTCTATCCCGTACGCAAGTTTACGAGTGGTTCAGGCGATTCGAATCGGGTAGAGAGACGCTGGATGATGACGAAAGATCAGGCCGTCCCAGAACCGGATTATCGGAATTATCCACAAAGAATTTGTTCAGCCCGGCCAGACAGTCACTGGAGAGTTTTGCTTGGGCGTCATGAAGCGTTTGCTGGCAAGAATTCGTCGTATTCGGCCCGAATATCGAGAAATCGGCAGTTGGACTCTTTTGGACGATAATGCACCATCACATCGTTCGCGACTTGTAACTGAATTTTTGGTCAAAAATCACATTATTCGTTTGCATCATCCGCCCTATTCACCAGATCTCGCTCCGTGCGATTTCTATCTGTTCCCGAAACTGCATTTGGCGATGAAAGGAAAGTGGCACGCATCGATTGAAGCCATTGAGAAGGCGACGACCGCCGTCCTAAAGACCATTCCAATACAGGACATGGAGAAGTCGTTTGACAACTTGTTGGAGCGTGCAAATATGTGTATCGATGCAGAAGGGGAATACATTGATTAATAAAAATGATTTGTTCCAAAATGTACATTGTTTTTTTGTTTTTTTAAAACGTTCGGTTTCTTTTGGAATGGAGGGTGTATATCTTCCCTTGTTCACTGACGTTCATACGGGTGCACTAATAATCAAAATACACCTAAGGCATTGTTCCTTTGATCAAATATGAGAAATCATCTAAGTTTTATAAAACAGTAAATGAGGAACTATCTTCTCGAATATATGACGAATATAAGGTATCTTTCACACGGAAGCACTATGGGAGCGCCATCGCGTCACCTCACAACTTCAAATAGAAAATTTCATATGTAATCCAGACGATATGTCTAAAATTGTGCATTTCGTATGTAAGAAGATGATACCCAGCAAAGTTTTATTTTAAGCGTTTAGGCATTGTCGAAATTGTTTCCAAAATTCATCCGGTAAATGGCCGCCATAATGAGTTTTCTGCCTGTAATTGGAGAATTAACCATCCGATTTCTTTTATTCCTTTGCCAAATTATTTGATTTGAAAACATAAATCTCATTTAGTTTGTTGTTTTTGACAAAATAGTTATTTTAAGTGTTGTGGGCATGGGTTGAATAATTTTCCGCCTCCGTTTAAGTTAATGATGGCCAAAACCAGTTTTCTGCTTATAACTAGACAACTAATCCACAGATTTCAACTATTTTCAAATGACTACACAATTACTTTAAGTTTTGTAGGCATGGGAGTGGGGGCTGGGGTACGACTGCCATGTTGGAAAATGGTGACACAAGCTAGTTTTCTACTTACAGCATTGAACTAATTATTTCGAGAAATTTCAATGATACTTTTTAAAAAATTATTTAGTTTAAAAGCTATAAACTCAAAAGACTCTTTGTGTAGCCATTTTAAGCATTTTATGGATGAGCAGAATGATTTTCCGATCGTCATGTTGAGAATGAGCAATTAGAGTTTCCAAAATCCACTGATAAACTTAACACTCGATGATACGATATTGAGAAGCCAAGGTGAAATAGAAAGTAAACCATTTCTTTTTAAGATTTTTCTCAGTAAATGTAACGGCCTAAAATAATGGGAATGGTGTCAGTCAGATAATTGGAATATAGTCATGAAATAATGGGAATTAGTCAGATATAATTTATATTTGAGGAATTAAATAATGATCAACGGAAGAAAAAGAAAATTACAACAGGACCATTCACTCAAAATTTATAGAAAAACAATTTATTTTGGGGACTCAGAATTCATGCTACTAATGTCTACAAAGCTTAAAATAAATAATTCGTAAAAATGTATATTTGTGGAATTAAATGATGAACAAATTTTAAAAAAATGACTAAGATCATTCAGTCAAAAGTTATAACCCAAAAACTAATTTTTGAGGTCATATTCCAATATGGCGGCTAAGAGTGCAGGTTCCTAATGTTTGCAGCGCTTAAATACTTTAATACCAAGTTTCATGCTTTCCCATAGCCTCGGAGGTAAACTTCACTATGTCAGCTTCTTGCAAAACTCATGCTGAGAACATAGTTTTCTAGACTTGAGCCCGCTCTTCCTGGAGCTATAGACAAAAACGCGATTACTTGTTTTTTAGTAGAATTAAAAATTAACATTACGAGACTATATCGCAAGAAATGTGAAAAAGCGTGCTCAATCCTACTAAACTATCCACTGACCTCGAGTTTTATAAAAAAAATGACATACAGGGTGCGGCAGGTATTGGAGAATAAATTCAAGTCCGCAGGGAAATAGGCATAGACAATGAAGATCTTTTACTATTTTTTAACGTTCTGTACAGGTGACCACATACACAGTGGACGACATCATTCAATGAAACAGGCGCGGCGCGTCGTGAGCCACAATAACAGACTCTGCAGACAGGGAGGAGTATTGTCCCACAAACGTTTAGCGTAATTTATTCATAAATAAATTGAAACACGCCCCCTCATTAATCAAAGTATCACCTCCCCCAAACCTTTGCTGCCATCGCATGTTTCTATTACGAATTTGACGCCACTACGTTGCAGACAATTTCATACTAATAATTATCCCCACCCCTTTTCTTCCTTGCCAACAGAAAGTTCTACTATCCCGCAAGGCATTTTTTCACTTCTTCGTTGATGAAAATTTGGAGAGAACACACAAAAAAATAGTGGATTGATAATTGTTTTTGCAAGTCAAAAAGATATACCAGATGCCTGTAGGCACCAACAAATTAATTTTGTTAATGAAAAGAAAAAAAGAAGAGAAAGAAGATTGAGAGGGTAAAAAGAAAATTGCAAGTTGAAGAACAAAAATATGAATAACTTGAAAACATAATAAGAATTGGTTATTAGTTTATTGAGAAGTACGTAATTGACATGAATGTAACAAACTTTAAATAGTTATTATTAGGAAGATCTAGGAACATTATATTAGTAGTAAAATTGTTTCATACAGCATTGGTTAGGGCTGAAATATAATTGAGAAAAAATAATGACTGATTTTGCATAATAAAACGTAATTTGATAAAACTTGCGTTGAAAAGCTTCCGAGAGCGTTGGTAAATTGGACAACTGTTGAATATAATTTGGTAGCGACATAAACGGAAACTGAGACAAAAATAATCACTGATTCTTCATAATAAAATGTAATTTGACTAAACTTGTGCAGAAAAGCTTCCGAAAGCGTTGGTGAATTGGAAAACTGTTGAATATAATTTGCTAGTAAGATATACAGAAACTGAGACCAAAATGATCTTATATCAGTAAATATTGACGGAAAATGTACTGACAAGCTACCGAAAGCATTGGTAAATTACAGGAAGATAACGAACACGAACATAGACGTTGAATATAAGTCGGTAATGAGATATACAAAAACTGAGAGAAAAACAAAACCCTATTGTGCTTAATAAAATGTAATTTGACTAAATTTATGCTGAAAAGCTACCGAAAGCGTTGGTAAATTATAGAAAGATAACAAACATAACCTGAATCGTTGAATATAAGTCGGTATTGAAATATACAAAAGCTTAGACAACAACAAAAACGTATTTACTGAATAAAATATAATTTGGCTAAATTTGTACTGAAAAACTTCCGAAAGCGTTGGTAAATTATAGAAAGATAACAACATGAGCAGAATCGATGAATATAAATTGGGATTGAGATATGCTAAAGCTGAGACAAAAACAAGAACATATTGTACTGAATAAAATGTAATTTGACTAGATTTGTGCTGAAGAGGTTCCGAAAGCGTTGGTAAAATGCACAAGTGTTGAAAATAAGTTGAAAGTAAGATATACAGAAACTGAGACAAAAACAAGAACATATTGTACTAAATGAAATGTGATATTGACGGAAATTGCACTGAAAAGCTTCCGAAAGAGTTAGTAAATTGCAGAAAGATAACAATCACTAACAGAAAAGTTGAATATAAGTTGAGAGTGAGATATACACAAACTGAGATAAAAAGAACATGTACTCTTACTAAATAAAACGTTATTTGACTAAACTCGAACTGAAAAGCTTCCAAAAGTGTGGGTAAATTGGAGAAAGTTTAGATCCAAGACGTAAACCTCATGACGAAACATGAATGTATTATTTAATAGTTTGTTAAGCTAGGAAACACGCTTATTTTTAGTTTACCTTTGATGGGTTTTGAAAAAGACGTTATTTTATAATTAATATGGCGGACAAAATTTATTTTGCACATCGTTTGAGCTACAGAACTAAAATTTTATATGAAGACGTATTTCCATTATTAGATTGAACAAATATAAGAAAAGTTTTATAAGTTGCTATCTTTAAACAAATATGTACGCCGAATTGGTTTTTTGATAGAATACGCAGCCTAATCGGGTAGGAATAGAAACACAAAACTTGATAGAAACGTATATTAATACAAAGGAATTACAAACATATAAGAAAATTTTTCAAAGGTCGCCATTTTTGAATAGATATGGTGTACAAATTGATTTTTTGAAAGAGGACACAGCGAAAACGGCTATGACTTGAAATTTGAAAAATGATAGGAACGTTCGTTAGTACAAAATAATTACAAACCTATAAGAAAGTTTTTCAAAAGTCGGCATCTTTAAACAACTATGGCCTTGGAAATGATTTTTTGAAAGAATATACAGCCTAATGGGGTAGGAATAGATATTTGAAACTTGTTAGAAACGTTCACTAGTACAAAAGAATTACAAGCATATAAGAAAATTGTTTAAAAGTAGCAATTTTTAAACAAATATGGTAAACAAATTGATATTTTGAAAGAATACACAGCATAACCGGATAGGACTAGAAACACGCAACTTGGTAGAAACATACATGAGTACAAAGGAATGACAAAAATAAATGAAAATTTTCAAAAGTCGCCATGAATATGGTGAACGAAAAAATCATTTTCCACATCGTTTTCTAGATACAAACTTGAAATTTGGCATAAAGATGTATTTTGACGAGTAGATTACGACAATGTAAGAACTTTTTGGAAAGTCGCCATCTTTAAACAAATATGGCTGCCCAGCAATTTGTATACCATTTAAGCTAAAGAGCTGAAATTCTATATGTAGGAACGTTATGTTTAGTAGATTAAGAAAATATAACAAATGGTTTGAAAATAGCCATTGTTTGTGCTAGATAAAATATTTGTTGAAGCCATCTGAGGATGGATATTGGTGTCAACACAAATTAATATTGCTGTAAACGGGAGAAATACGTTATTCATGGAACATTTTTGGTATTTGAGTTGTGAAATGTGCTTTAAATCATTTGTCTTTGCTGTGATTTTATTGGACAACTGATAATGAGACACATTGTGGTTAGTGAACTAATCCTATAAAGATGGTCAACAAATAAACTCGAACCAAGGTGCTGATGAAACTACATAACGGCAATTTGTGAATGTTGTACTAAAAGTTAGTCCTGATTTTATAATAAGCAGCATAGAGCATTGGTAATTGGCATTGCCACTAACATGCTACAATTATAGTCCTATAGACACAGTGCAACACAATTGCATTGACATTTGTAGGGAATCTAAGTAAGAAATTCTGCAGGAACTTTACTACATTATAATACTTGTAAGAAAATTTATAAAACATTTTTAGAGATGCAATCCGATAACAGCATTACACTATCAAAGGTTTTGTGTACACATATAAAAATAATTTGAAATGATGAGTACTTGGAGAAATTGCATGCACTTTTCTGAATGAAGGACCGCATTCATGGTTGTTCTACTTGGTGTCTTTAAGGAAGAAAATGGGGGAGAAGTACTTGCAAGAAGCGGTTAAATAATATGTAAGCTTTATAGGTAATAACAGACCAATGAGAAATCATAATCTTACGAATATCATCCTTAACACGAGAAGTGTGGAAATTTTAAATGAAATGACGTGGATGAAAGAAATATAAGGTTTTGAGATGTCAGTTGCGCAGGAGTGTTTTAAAACGAGTGTGATGTGCATAAAAATATTGTTGTATAAGCTCTATGAATGTTTGTGTTGTTTTAAAGTCAGTATGAATAGAAGCTTTGGTGGTGGTCTATAATTCGGAAGATACAAAACAGACAGTTTAAGATTGAAAAGACTGTATCAGGATTTTGATGTATAGTATTACGCGAATTTAATTGAAGAAATTAAGTATTTTGAACAATGTTGTGTTTTGGTGACGATAGGAAACTTCGTTATTTATAATGGATTTGTGGGGAGAAGAAGATAGTTGGTCAAGTGACAGTGTTTTCAATGCAGTGAACTAAGCGGAACTTTTTGCTGAAACTTTATCAAATATTGAAAAGTGGTCGTAGAGTCCCTCCTTGCTTATGAAAATTGATGTGACTGTGAAAGACGCTTTAAATGTTGTGCAATTAGAGAACAGTGTACATTCCCTAACGAAATGTGAATGTGCTGAAATGGATATTGAAGAAAGGCCAGCCAGTCCATCCTATTAAAGTGTTACCAATATGTACCCCCAGTGTGTAAATACGAACAGAAAACTTGTAACGGAACACACTGTTCTTTAACAATATGCATGGAAACAGGCATGTCTCCAAAACCAAATGAGGTGGAAAGTGAATTGATGCAAATAGATATTGAAGAAAGAGCAGTTAGTCCATCTTTATTAAACCCATATTCTGTTCTTGCGCATTCCCAGTGTGTAAATACAAACACAACACTTGCAATGGAGACCCCATTATCTTCAATAATACGCATGTCCCCAAAACCAAATGAGGTGAAAAGTAAATTTGCGTAAATGAACATTGAAAACAAACCAGACAATGCCACCCTATTAAACTCAAGTGTTTTTTAGAGAACAGTGTGTATACCTTGCACGTAAATACAGACATGAAACAGACAACACAAATCCCTGATAGTTCAACAAGGTGTATGGACACAATACTTGAAACCGAAAATTCAAGTCACAAATGTGGATGGAATTAGACTGCCCTTCAAAATTATTAGAGGAAAAAGTGAATGTGTTGAAATGGATAATGTTGTTAAAGGTGAAAAGCAAAACGTGGAGGAAACAGAAAGTAAGGCTATAGGACAAAACATAAATATTTTCACTAAACTAGCAGAACAAGAAAGTGAATATGTTGAATTCAATATTACCCAGGATGAGGACGAAATGTCTTGTAATTGTACAATCGACACTGAGGATACATGGTGTTTATGGCAGTGCTGTAAAACATAAACCAAATCGATATCTTGTATTTAAAGACTGCTTTAATGGACACCCACTTTATGAAACTTATATGTGTCGTAAAGGAAAATTTGAGGCTCTTAAAGAAAACACGGAGGAAGTGCTATTTAATCCAGTAACATTGCAAACTTTGTACAGTATTTATAAAAGGGCACATCCTAAACTTAACGCTGGGTTTCGTTGGTTTTATTTGAATATAGAACATAATGCATCACAAATGATAGAATTAGCAACTTTTACGTTTTATGAATACGACTTGAATGCAAAGAGAGTTAGATCTCCTTCTTCTCTATTAAGCCTTGGCAATCATTGGATATTTGGTGGAACCCCTATACGGAAAGTTATATCTCTAAAGAATGCGGTATAATGTAGGCGCGAGCATTGTGTGAAGACTTTAGCGACAGTTAAGTTATATGAGTAATTTTAAAATAACAAATATGTGCTGCACATACTAAAAAAACCAAAATTTGTTTACGCGCTTTTTGAACTGTTTAATAAGTTGCATTGTTTTACCAAAATTAGCTTTATTGACTTCCATCGTTGTTTGGCGCAATCGGTAAACATCCATTTGGACAATGTGCGTGAAATCCTGTAAGCAAAACTAAAACCTGTAAAGTGAATGAAACTGTATAACTTTTATGTGAACTGTGTAATTTTGTGCAGTGGTAGTGTATTGATTAGTACTGTAGATACAAAATCATATTTAACACAAACTGTTAGACTAAAAAGAAAATTAAACGTGACATAAAACTAGTGCTTTTGTAGAAAAAAACAATACTTGAACGTAAGAAGACATCTAAGTGAATTGGAAAATACCCTTTTTTTAGTGAACAAAACCTAAGTAATGTATAGTGTGATGATCGTTTTTTAAAAATAAATATTAGGGTGAAATATTTACGTGTTTTATTTGTATGTTCATAATTATGTTTCACAATTATGATAAGATATGTAGTATTTATAATACTGTGTTTCAATTTTGAATATTATTTGTAGGCTCTAAGCTCATGCTGGCATATTAAATTTTATTTGATTCAAATTTCATGTTTTGATGGTTGTGGTATTTATTTAAAACATACTACTTTTTTTACTTGTGAATGAGTTGAAGGTCGTAAGAATATTTTCACGTATTTATAACTATTATATTAGGATAATTATCTGTGAGAATCAAACTGACAATCATTTTATACTACTCACAATGCTGTACATCAATTTGCTTATGTCTTTTAATGAATACCAGATGGTACAGATATAAATAAAACAAGGTATTGCAATCTAAAATGTTAACAGAAGATATAGGGTCCACACTGAACAGTAAGATTCGTATCGCAAATGCAAATGAATACGCTGTAGCATTTGAAATTCCATGATGTTGATATCGTATAGTAATTTTTCGTTTAATAAAGAGACATGTTATGTCTTCGTTGTTATGTTTGGATATAATTTTAAAATCTTTTGTTATTTGTAGGTGGAAACATTAAATGGAAATATATGTTGTGTGTCCAATGTTTTGTACAACTGTCACTGCAAAACAATCATTATTACCCTTACTATAAATGTAGCTTATGCAAATTTAGACACGCCCATGCTATATCTCAGAATAAAGCATTCTAGTTATAATGTGAAGGAAGGTGTAGCATTAATACAGAATCACATAATAATAGGAAGTACGATTTTATTTTTAACCTTTATATACATTAAAGGATGACTACGTTAAGGGAAAAGGATTTGGGTAACCTGATAGAGTGTAATTTGATAGTGTTATCTTTGCATTTGCAGGGTGTATTTGTATTTAAAAAACAGTAAGGATTGGTGGCCGTTGTAATTAAACTTGCGACCTCCCGAAAGCTACTCGAATACTATACCACTCATCGACAAATAATCAGTTTAAGTATATGTTTACTTAAAACTATAGAAATTATAAAACTGTGTAATAATTATAGTCTGTCCCATATTGCTTATCCGATGAAAGTCAATAAAGTTAATTCTAGTATAACAATGCAACTTATTAAACAGTTCAAAAAGCGCGTAAACAAATTTTTGTTAGTATGTGCAGCACATATTCGTTATTTAAAAGTTGCTCATACAACTTAACTGTCGCTAAAGTCTTCACACAATGCTCGCGCCTACATTATACCGCACTCATTAGAGGTATAACTTTCCGTATAGGGGTTCCACCAAATATCCAATGATTGCCAAGGCTTAATAGAGAAGAAGGAGATCTAACTCTCTTTGCATTCAAGTCGTATTCATAAAACGTAAAAGTTGCTAATTCTATCATTTGTGATGCATTATGTTCTATATTCAAATAAAACCAACGAAACCCAGCGTTAAGTTTAGGATGTGCCCTTTTATAAATACTGTACAAAGTTTGCAATGTTACTGGATTAAATAGCACTTCCTCCGTGTTTTCTTTAAGAACCTCAAATTTTCCTTTACGACACATATGAGTTGCATAAAGTGGGTGTCCATTAAAGCAGTCTTTAAATACAAGATATCGATTTGGTTTATGTTTTTACAGCACTGCCATAAACACCATGTATCCTCAGTGTCGATTGTACAATTACAAGACATTTCGTCCTCATCCTGGGTAATACTGAATTCAACATATTCACTTTCTTGTTCTGCTAGTTTAGTGAAAATATTTATGTTTTCTCCTATAGCCTTACTTTCTGTTTCCTCCACGTTTTTCTTTTCACCTTTAACAACATTATCCATTTCAACACATTCACTTTTTCCTCTAATAATTTTGAGGGGCAGTCTAATTAAATCCACACTTTTTGACATACCTGAATTTTCGGTTCCAAGTTTTGTGTCCATACACCTTGTTGAACTATCAGGGATTTGTGTTGTCTGTTTCATGTATGTATTTACGTGCAAGTAAACACTTGAGTTTAATAGGGTGGCATTGTCTGGTTTGTTTTCAATATCCATTTGCACCAATTCACTTTCCACCTCATTTGATTTTGGAGACATGCCTGTTTCCATGAATATTGCTAAAGAACAGGGTTGTCGGTTACAAGTTTCGTGTTTGTATTTACACACTTGGGGTACTTGTTGGAAACACTTGGCTTTAATAGGAATGGACTGGCTGGCCATTCTTCAATATCCATTTCAGCACATTCACTTCTCGTTAGGGAATGTACACTGTTCTCTAATTGCACAACATTTAAAGCGTCTTTCACAGTCACATCACTTTTCATAAGCAAGGAGTAACTCTGCGACCACTTTTCAATATCTGATAAAGTTTAAGCAAAAAGTTCCGCTTAGTTCACTGCATTGAAAACACTATCACTTGACCAACTATCTTCTTCTCCCCACAAATCTATTATAAATAACGAAGTTTCCTATCGTCACCAAAACACAACATTGTTCAAAATACTTAATGCCTTCAATTACGTACACATAATACTATACATCAAACTCCTGATACAATCTTTTCAATCTTAAACTGTCTGTCGTATCTTCCAAATTATAGACCACCACCAAAGCTTCTATTCACACTGACTTTAAAACAACACAAACAATCATAGGGTTTATACAACAATATTTTTGTGCCAATACACTCGCTTTAAAACATTTCTGCGCAACTGACATCTCTAAACCTTTTATTTCTTTCATCTAATTCATTTAATTTGAATTCACCACACTTCTCGTCTTAAGGATGATATTCGTAAGATTATGATTTCTCATTGGTCTGTTATTACCTATAAAGCTTACATATTATTTAACCGCTTCTTGCAAGTACTTCTCCCCCATTTTCTTCCTTAAAGACACCAAGTAGAACAACCATGAATGCGGTCCTTCATTCAGAAAAGTGCATTCAATTTCTCCAAATACGCATCATTTCTAATTTTATATATGTACACCAAATCATTGACAGTGTAATGTTATTGTCGGAATGCATATCTAAAAGTATTTCATAAATTTCCTTACAAGTATTATAATACAGGAAAGTTCCCGCACACTTTCTCCTTTAGATTGCTTTCAAATGTCAATGCAATTGTGCTGCACTGTGTCCATAGGACTTTAATTATAATATGCTATACATGTTAGTGGCAATGCCACTTACCAATACTCTACGCTGCTTATTATACAATCAGAACGAACTTTTAGTACAACATTCACAAACTGCCATTATGTACAATTTCATCAGCACCAAGGTTCGAGTCCATTTGTTGACTATCTTTATAAGATTTGTTCACTAATGACAATGTGTTGCCTCATTAACAGTTGTCCAATAAAATCACAGAAATGACAAATGTTTTAAAGCACATGTGTACAAGTCAAATACCATAAAAATTTTACGTGTGAATAACGTATTTCTCCCGTTGACAGCAATATCCATCCTCAAATTGTTTCAACAAATATTTTATCTAGCACAAAGAATGGCTACTTTTCAAAGCATTTGTTATATTTTCTTAATCTAAAAAACATAACGTACTGTAATGAAATGAGAAAGATTTAGTGGTTTTTGGGGAATTTTTAAGCACTCTTTTTCTAACAACTTCTGGTGACTTTTAGTTTATGTATCTGCTAGTGTGATTTTGGAGAGATCGATTTTGACTTCTTGTCGGTGATTAAACGATTTGTGCGCCAAACAGTTATCCCTCGGGTCTGGGACCAGGACGACTGAAGCATGTTTTTCAGTTTGTCTCTATAAGGTGTGTAATGCACATGTTGTTTATCCATCGTTAAGTTTAACGCGTATGTCGGAACGTGAGCTGGATGTGTGAGGAGATAGCCATATATTTAGAGGATTTCCATTTCGAGGGTGAAGGATATCGCAGAACTTACAGTTTTGAAAGAGATATTCTTTTGTTCGGTGAGGTCTTGGGATTTTTTTATGGTAATGCGGCTTCCGTGGTTAAGTGGGTTTTAATCTGGAAAGCTGGGTCTCAATAGGAAGCCCAAATAAAACATTACAAAAGATAGAGACGAACTGACAGGTATTCATGTATAGTGACCTTGAACAACGAGGCAAATTGAACATGAAAAGGTGCTTGTCGTATTTTCGAGAGAGAGCGAAAGAGAGCATGAATAAGTTTGATAGGTATGAGTCACTTATATATCAAGGTCGATGAACAGGAAATTGTTGCCAAGTTGTGTTGGTTTCTTTCCATTTTGTGCGTTAGTTGTTTTAACAACGATGTCTGTTAGTATGCCAGAGACAAGTGCCTCGAAGGAGAAGGAGGAAAGGCCTTCAGCCTATTTCAACTTAAGAGATTTGCTACAATTACATACTGAAGCGCAGTAAAATTACGTGTCTTCTTTGCATTCAAAGGATTTAGACATTTTAGAGAAATAACTTGTCATTCTGCAACAACAAAATGAGTCAGATCCTAATAAAGACGAAAGAAATTATTTGATTTCCGAAACGTTGCATAGCTTGTTCTGTCACGTACAAGGAAACTAGAGTTTATTTGAAACTGCTGGTGAGGGCGAAATGTTAGGTAATAGGGTGCTCACAGGAGATTTGTTAAATTCAAAGGATTTGTCACCTGAATCTTTAAACAAGGTACTTCACGGTATGCCAGCAAATGATAATAGCCTTCCCAGACATAATATGTTACATGACAAAAACATTGTTAAAACCTCGTTAATTACTTTAGATAAATTTGTAGCGAGTTTAGAGGAATATAATGGTAGTTCTGCAGAAAAGTTATTTTTGTTCTTCTGGAAGTTGGAAGAATTTTTCGTTAGTAATGACTTTCCGTTTAGGGCTTTCGTTACGTCATTCATTGTGAAGTGTAGTGATCCATTGTTGGATACTGTTAAACAATGTTTCAGTGCGTGTTCCACCTGGAATTAATTTAGAGCTTTTTTTGCGCGGATGTTGTCTTCACATGCTTCCCAAAATTTCATGATAAAGCACTGGTATGAGAAACAAATAGAGAGCGAAAGTTTAGTTCAATACTCGAAAAGAGTAGACACAGTGTGACGTTTACTGTCATTCAAAGTCTCAGACAGCGACTATATTCAGACTTTTAGTAATGGATTACGTCCTTCTATCAGGGAAAAAATATACTCGAATGCCTAAAGTTATGGGCGAGTTGCTTGAACTTATAGACCACTATAATGGACATGAGTTACGTATATACTAAGCATTTCTATGAGGAAATGAATACGTATCCTGCTAATGTTAGACACACGTTCAACAAAAGTGTCATACGTTGTTGGAACTGTAACCAACTGCATAAATGTTCTCTATGTCCGAAATTGAAATTACACTCGAAAGTGAATAGTGTCAAATGGGAACCAGACCATAACTATCACGAGACGAATGCTGGGCTCTATTTTGAATTAAATCTTAACCATAGAAAAGTGTGTGTATTTTTGGACGCGGGATCAGAGCAGATTCTTTTCAAGAGATGATTAAGAAAAAAAAAAGTGTCATTATAACAGGAAGGGACATTTTTTGTGGTAAAACTGTATACAATGAGAAAGTTGTTTTGAATACTTCTGCTACCTTTCGTTTGGGAATAGATGAGAAAACCCTTTCTATGAAAGCCTATGTTTTGAAGTAGCTCAGTTGTGAAGTATTACTAGGTTTTCGAACATTTAGTTATCTGAAGTGTTCCATCGATTCAGAAAACAAGTTGATTATCTTTAATAAGATTAATCTTAGTGTTCCGTATACTGATAAAATGTCTGACTGTAAGGTCAGTATGAACGGATACTCTGCGCCCTGGTTGTTTCATTCTAGGAATTGGGGTGCTACAGGCCAAACCGGGACTTTCGACAATAGACCAACGTCATCATGATTCTGTCTCCAGTCAGCAACGACCATTAGGTTTATTCCAGTCGATACCAGGTGAGTGTCGGAATGGTATTTTTACAGGGACGTCTTCGTAACAGCCGTCGCGCCCCACTTCTGGTTCGGCGGGCCGTCGTTTGGAAACTTCTTGCAGTGATAATGAAAATGGTAGAAATTCAACGTCATCAAGGCAGGATGTTGGAAGGAAACAGTACGGAAAGCAGAAAAATGGAAAACATTCAACGTTCAGTGACTATGAATGAAAGTAGTAAGAAGGTTTTTGTAAATAAAAATATATCTTTTTCTAGGAAGGAAGGCTCGAGTCAGGATGTTAATTATGATGTTGAGTCTAATAAGAAAACGTATGTAAATACCGTGGAAGATAATTATAAACTAGAAAGCTTGTTGCTGGAGGAATATCCTCATGATGTTTTACTTTCGCAATATGCTAACATGTGTGCTTTACGTATTGGTGAGGATTGTAACGATGATTCCTTGTGTGAGGATGATATTTCTCAAATCATTAATTCGATTTATAATGATATTATGAGAGACAGTCCTACTTTGGAAAGATTGTTGCGTAGGTTTAATAATGAGTACGATGTAGTAATTAATAAGAAAATTGGTAAACTTAATTTCTCGTACAAATTTGAGGTCAAGGATCAGGAATCTGTTAAGGAGGCTCCTTATCCTTTGCCTCAGTCGTTAAAAGGTGAAGTTAAGAGGTTGATCGATGGGTTATTACGTAACGATGTAATAGAATTAAGTCCGTCTCCTTGCCGGTCTCGAGCTTTCATCGTGAGGAACAGGAATAAGTGTCTGAGAATCGTCTGCAATTATAAAAAGATAAACTCTAAAGTATACGATGATGGTATAGTTTGTCCGTATATGGAAGAGAGTATTGCGCAATTGAGTGATGCCAATATTTTGTCTGTATTAGAAGTGCGTAGACCTTTTATTTAGTTGGAATTAGATTCTGAATGCAGAAAGTACACTGCTTTTTCGATTGATTGCAATCTATATAATTTCAAACGTAAAGCCATGGAGTTACCGATAGGGACTCTGTCCCTGGTTCGCCCATTGGATGATGTGTTCTCAGATATGAAAGGCCATGGGCTTTGGTATTTTTGTGACGATTTGGAGTTTATTCAAGAATCATGGAAGAACATGCTCTTATGTTGCGTATGGTTTTGATAGGCAAAGAGAGAGAGGGCGTTTCTTTAGCATTCCTTAGTAATCCGAACTTTTTAATAATCCGAACAGCTCGAGCAAACAAATATTCGGATTAACGAGGTTGGCCTGTATTTAATGGCCAAACATGTGCTGTGGGGACTAAAGTCCCTCGCATATCTTAGAGACGATATCCTTCGACGTGAAGTCACCCAAAATGGTATTTCGGGTACATAACATTTAGTGCTTTTTTTTAACCTCATATTTATGTGCCAGGCACTCAGCTACGCTTAAGCCTTGATATGTCCAAGGGACTGGAAGTGACAGGGTCAAGCCTATCTATGAGCTAAATAAAAAAAAACATGTTCCCGTAATACTTTTTCCGTGACTATATCATCTTCTTGGATATTGATTGTAGGAGTCAGAACCTATTGAAATATTCGCTGATTCGAAAATCCCATGCTGTGGTTATAATATTAGGAGGCGAATTATATATATACAGGCGCGGATCCAAGGGGTTATAGTCCCCCTTGACTTCCAGGTATACACTGGATAAAAATGTTGTGTGTATGCGATATATATATACCAAACACACACACAACATTTTTATTGCTCATTTTCAACCTCCTTTGGCAGTTACATGAATCGTTTATAAAACTACTTTGTAAAAAGATGTCATTTTTTTTGTTAATTTCAGCTATGTAATGTTTTAATCAATCGTAATAAGATGGTATATAATTATATTCAGAAAAAATGGGAAACACAAATAAGCGAAATGAGTGTGTAAGCAAACAAGCAATAAGAATAACCTGATGTGTTGGGTCGTTGGATAACAACAGATTGCTGGGCTGGTTATTAGCTTAATTAGCTAGGTTCACTTTTTACGCTGAGCATCATATTTTCGCTTTCCACTTACGCCAGCGTTTCTCAACCTTTTTCAACCCGCGACTCATAGAAACATGACATTTCAAAACATGACCGTTGATCTGCTGTATTTGATAATAAACATCCTAACTACATTATTGAAAACTATTCAACAAATGACATTATTTTAGTAGACCCTAATTATAAAAACAATAAGCAAAATAAAATATCGTCTTCGAAATTTATTAGTTCTAACCTACAAAATGTAGTTAAATTTATTTTTCACCTTCTCTTGCAACCCCCTTACACACAACTCACGACCATTCTGGGGGTCGCGACATCCACGTTGAGAAACCCTGACATATGCCAATAAAATTTTCTTTCAAAATGGTAAAATATTTTATTCATTTGATTAGATGCATTTGGGGGTATAATATGAACCAACCTCATTTATAAAACTCCAACTTCCCTTAGAAAGTAGGAGGAATGCAGCTCGTATTTTGGAACCATTATTCTGCTACTCAGAGATTGTTTCTTTGTCCATGCAATGTGGTCTGATATAAGTTTTCTTAAAGAAATGCAATTCTAAAATAGTATAATTTACCAAAATCAAGAAACTAGTGATATTCCTTAGGTGAGGACAATGTGGATTTAGATCTAGCAAGAACAAGAAAGCTCCGTTAATTTCCCCTGTCCACCTGGTATGTTCTCTCTGTTAGTTACCTTAAAATATTGGACCTCTTAATTTTGATTCCTCCATCTGCAATGGAGGCTAGCGCCTAAACGAAAACAGGTACAGAGAACTCTCAATGTGTAATACCTTTAGGAATATGGCTTTGTTCTGAACATTGTGTTTTTTTATTACATTATAAATATATATCATCATCATCATATTTAGCCGTTTTCTATCCACTGCTGGATGAAGGCCTCCCCCTTTTTTCCACACACACACACACACACATACGTACATATATACATATATATATATATTTGTCTGTCTGTGTAGGTGTGTGTGTGTGTGTGTGTGATATTTTGTAGTTGATTCCATTTTCATCATCAGGCGAGATCTTTGTTTCGGTACAAGATCTCACTCAATGGTGAAAACTGAATCAACTTCCGTAACGATATATATAATGTAAAACATAGAAGCACAGTGTCTAGCACAAAGCAATATTTCTGAAGGAATTTCGCAAAAGAGAAGCGATCAGAAGAACTATTTTTAGTTGGTGGCGTACAGCTGAAATTTGGAGGTACAACATTGAATTTTGGAAGTACAGCCAGTAGTACCAATTTTAGGAAGTACGTGTACATCTAAAATTTTGAGAGTACAAAATTAAGGTTTTGTATCCCCAATGTCAGAAGTACAACAAATAGTACAAATTTTAGACAGTGCCTGTACGTCTGAAAATTTGGGAGTACAAAATGCCAATTTTGTACTCCCAATTTCTGCGGTACTGTATTTACAGTGTACTATAGATGCTAGGCTACAATTTTAACTTTAAAATATATTTACTGTACACCTAACAAAATATATCAAGTATGGTTTAAAATGGCTGAACATTACTGTTAGATAACTAATTATCTTCACAAATCTCTTCACATACAGCACAAACATATCCGGTAACCGTCATTACAAACTTTCATGAGACTAGTAAAAAAAAATCCAATTGACCAAAACTTTAAACCAGGTTGGACTATAACAAACGTAGCAATTATTTAGTAGAAACTCATTACCAAATTTAAACAAATATTCTCGGGCTATGAAAACATAAGGAATGGGTAGACCCAGCACACATGATCTACATGGAAAGTTTCAGATTTCAGAGGATCAATGGATAGGCATGTGGTTTCGAACACCACGGCCGACTATCTTGACTGTGGTTTTTCCCGGGCTTTCCTCAGTTTCACTATAGGAGAGTGCCGGAGTAGTACCTTAAGAAACACCCTGGCCATTAACTTCCTCATCTTCTACCTAACCCGTCCCGGTCATAGCCGAAGATGCCAAAAGACTTTTTTAAATGAACTTCACTTCAATCCAGTTTAAGAAAGGAGTAAATTTTATGTCTGGAAGCTCGAAAACTTACATAATGTCGTAGGTGTTCAAGGAAAAATTAAACCATTAATTTTTAATGCAACAGTACGTGACACAGGAACAGTTATTCAATTTTAATTTTTCTTAAGTTAAAATACATACGTAGCAATATTTTAATTTTTAGGACAAATTTTATTTTGTGCAATGAAATCAATATAAATTCGAAGGGAGACTGTCAATATGTATCACATATAAAATTAAAACAACTAAAAAATGCAGCTTTCAGGTTGATAATAACAACTATTTCTTTTTATCCAACAATTTCTCATTTAGTTCGAGTTACTGTCACTTACTTCTGTTCATTTATCTTCCATAAGAATTGTATATTTTGAATTGTATCCATATTGAATTGTATTATTTCTATGTGATATGCGATAAATAACATGTTAATACTCTTTACTGCCATCTAACAGATAGCCGATCAAAACTCAATAGGAGTGGTGAGTTTCAGTAGATGGATTCAAAATTATTCCTGGTCGTACTACTGTATCTCAACTAACAACTAAGCAATAAAAATTGTCAGTTCTTCTCTGTCTGTACAAAGTGATTTAGACGGCAAGAGATGGACATTTAATGCATATTTCTCGGCTACTTTCGACATAAGGTAGCGCTCCTCCGGGTATAATCTTCTAAGGGAACAACCAATTCTTGAATCATGATTGTATTTCTCGTAATCAACACCCTACAATAAAATACAAGGCCATTGAAGCTCTCTTTATAGACGTACAATCTTTCCACTGTTAAAGGCTGTTAAAGAGCTGCTAAAAGGAAATAATTGTGTACTAAAGTAAAAGCGAATAATTATTATTTCATATTCAGAAATGTCTTTCTTTATTAACCTATAAACCCTCAGAATATGATTCCACTTGGCTTGAAATATACAGAAGCGTTACCGTATTTGTAGCTATTAATCACATAACATGGAAACAAAATTAAAATGAAATTTATGTTCATTTGCATAATTGTTTGTTTTATTTTATTACCTGTTAAAGTTCATCGCAAAATTTATCTTCTAGCGCACATAAACAGGCTATTCACAAAGAGTCAGTACTTAAAATTCTTCCAGGGGAATATTGTTTTGAAAATAATATAAATTAGTTATTATAGCATTGATTTTCAACACAACAAGTTTCAAATACGTGCATAAAAGAACTTATATCGAGCCTGAAGGAAGCATTGATCATGTTTTGAGAATTTTCAAGTTTTCTCCTTCAAGTAAATTAGAAATTTATCGATTATTAAAGAGTAGTGTGCAAACAGCTAAGAAAGTTCCCTTTATTCCAATTATTCAGTAAGGGTACAAATGTAATTAATAAAATACAACCTAATTATTAGTATCTAGACTCTAGATCACACACTTGTTTTTGTTTTTTCTATACTATTTTAAATTTCTACAAGTGCCCTTGTCTACGTTTGACTGGCAGTCCAATTGAGTACTGGTAAAAAGTGCCCATTCGTCTTATTGATGGATGGTACTCCCAAGTACATGTGTGTCGAGGATCAGTTTCTTTTCTTCTGCGCTCGTTTTATTTTAGTTGCATCTCATCTGAGGTTTTATCATTATTTTTGGATGTCATTCTTGTGTTTTATATCTACGTGTTTGTCCCCTTTTGTTTTGTTATCTTTATTTCAGATTATTTCCTTTTTTATTTGCATTTGTATGCATGTTTCCTATTATTTATTGCTCATTTATTTTTTATATTCCATCTTTCTCTGAAACAGTTTTAAATAGTATGATTTATGAGGTTTTCCATATCAAAGCATTGCTTTTATATACTTAAGATAAAATAAAATAATAGCTGAGCAAGGCAAATACGTTTTACTTAAAAACTAAAAACGTGGAACAGTTTCACCAACTAATTAACAACTTGGCTTCATCAGACACACTGCGCGTAAAATAAAATAATCAAATAAAGATAAAATAAATAGCTGAGGAAAGCAAATACTTGTTATTTAAAAACTAAAAAACGTGTAACAGTTTCACCAAATAACAACTTGGCTTCATCAGACACACTGTGACGACACTGTGTCTGATGAAGCAAAGTTGTTAGTTAGTTGGTAAAACTGTTACACGCTTTTTTTTTAGTTTTTTAGTAAAAAGTATTTGCTTTGCTCAGCTATTATTTTATTTTATCTTATGATTTATTAGCACATTTAATTTACATGTATCTTGTTTCCTTTCTGATTTTAACACAATAAATTCCATTTGACATTTTCTATTTACTAAATGTTTTTACAAATAATAAGAGAATATTTTTCAAGTAAAACGAGGTGTATAAACGTAACATTTAACTTAATTCATTTCACTTGACGATTACTATTTACTACACAATTTTGAAAATAATTTGTAAAAACTTGAAAATAAAATGGAAAGATAATTTATCTCTTTATATCTAGCCTTTCTTGATATTTTAATAAAATTCACATAGCATTACTGTTTTCTACAACATATGTAAACAACAGAAACAAATACAAAGGTGAAAAGAAAACGAACTGCATCTATCTTAGAACTTCACTTTTCTTCTGTTCCCTATTTTTAGTTGTTTACTTTCCTCATCCTTTAGGGTAGATTTGTGCTGGTCTGTTGGTTCTAAAGACCATTGACTCCTCCTCCTCATATCTTCAGCTTACGAAACGCTATTTTCCACCGAGTTGAATGCCGCAGACTCCCAACCTTCTTTGGAGAAAAGGGAAGTTTGTTTTCCGCGCGGCGGAATTCCAGCTGATAATATGGCACTTTGAGTTACAGCCACCCTTCACCTTCCCAATAGTGAACAAGCAACACTTCTATTTAAACCATACATACATAAACACTTTAAACTAAGACGATTTTCTCCTTTCTATAAAATGTAGTAGAAGGAGTGTGCTTCCGGGAGGGTCGCGTTTCCGTGCCAGCCATCTTCAGATAACGTCTATCAAACACACGGAACGACCAAATGAACTCCTAATAAATATAATGTACTTTCCTGGATATTCTGTACGAGAGAACCACGTTTAATCAAAGTTTAATGTGCATGGGCCCCTAAGATTATTCCCACGCACCTTCCTATGCACAAAAATCGTTCTTAAGACTTCATTTTGCACCACCTGAGAGATTACCACTGTATGGAAATCCTTACCAGAGGAATTGATTACCCACTACTACTTACCTACTGCTAAATAATATCTAGTTTTACTGTACATGGGTCCTAATGGAGGTATGAAATCACTGCCACATCTTTAACGCTCCGCTGATGCTTTCCTCACTGAAGTGAGAGATTGCTACTGTATGGGATTTCCTACCAGAGGAATTGCCAACCACCAAAGGAATCTACTGCTGCGATGATCACCTGAGAGACTTCCGTACCAGATGAGAAGTCTCCAGCGCAAGAGATTGAGCTCACACTGGAATCTCTACTGCCCTATAAAGCAAGCGATGATTATTAAATAAAAAACACCTATTCTGGATATAAGAAATAGGTAATTGTAAATCTGAAATCAAGTTTTTTCGCGTATTGCTAGTCACTGGTATGCTAGCAACCTCCCATGGTTTACGACCTCACTGTGGGAAGAGAAGGTAAAGAAAGGAAATAGATGGGGTATCTAGGAAATTAAGGCTGGTCTGAGATTTTTGGGTAATTGATTATTATACTTTATTTATTAAATCTTACAATCAGTTGGTATAAACTTTGCGCTTATGCCCATTTGTTGGTTTACAAGTCCGACGATGATGAGATGGAAGACTTAAATGAAGTGTATATTAAAGGATACAACGCAGGAAACATAAAACAATGTGTGATTCTATCTTCTGCCTATAGCTGCTCTGAAAAGAAAAGACTGGTGAGCCCTTCTCGAGCACATTCGTTACAGTGCAGTTGTGAGGGTAAGTAGTGAATGAGAGTATGAGTGAGGAGCGTGTGTCGAGCAAAGACCATGTGAGATGTAACAGAGAAATAGACGTGGGGTACTAAGTATGTTGTGTTTACTTCGATTTTGAAGGCTTCTGAAGCTGTTTGTTGTACATAACGGAGTATAGTTTTCCGGGCGCCCGGATGCAGGTTTTGAAGTGTGAGGGTGATGAAGGCGATGATTTGTTCAGTTGCGGGTGTTCTTTTGAGAAGATGTGTTCTGGGTTTGAGCAGAAATGCGAAGATGTGGGTTGTCAGCTTCTGGTTGAGAACGACCTTTGCACTTATATGAAAATATAGGATGTTGTTCACCACATTGGCTGCATTTCAGATGCTGTTGTATGTTAACATAGGTTTGATGTGATGTGGAACAGAGTGGTAACGCCTTTGTCTTGGTTTGGGCAGCGTCTTGGTTCATGGGCATTATAGATCTAGGAGTTCTCGCAACGGATAGGAATGGGTACGGTAGTGCGTGAAGGTTCTATTGTGCAGCGTTTTTTAGATGAAGGCTAATATGTGCATTATGTTATGTATAGTTGGCTGATGTCTTGTTAAAACTCTGATCATGTAGCTGTTATTTCCTTCTTTGTTTTTATTTTTAAACATTGTGTGATAATGTTTCTCTGAGCATGGGTTGCCGGCATGGAGATGGTGGCATTTTTGTGGTTCTCGTGGCGAACGGAAATAAGCTTGGCTTGACTGCCCAAAATTTGGAAGTTGTGCTTATTTCTTACAGTATAGACAAGTGATTTGATTATGATACCATTTCTCGTAGCTACACGGAGAAAAATCGATCCATAAATTTTAACTAAACAGGTCCAGTTAAGGGTTTTCTGTTACCATCAACAAAACACCTGATACTACGAACTGTACAAGAGCCAGCTTGTATGGTACATGCAGCAAAACACAAATGGTAGAAAGGGTTATACTTAACGCAACTAAACATAGAGCAAAAGATATTGAACAGTATAGTAACAAGAACTCAACGATGTTTGATTGAACTCCAACAAAACATGTCTGATGCCAGTTACTATTGTATTATGCAAATTGTTACTAAACATTGCAGAAACAGGCAACAAATACGTAAAGAGGAGAACGTAACTGGGCAGTTATAGTTGCTGCAGTCATACATCCAGTGGAAAATATATTCATTGAATGTCTTGGAAATTGGCAGCCAGTTCGTTTAACAAATGTCGCCGATCCGAACAGTAAACTAAACGTCATTATGCTACTCTTGAGGTGTCTCACTTCTGTAAACTCACGAATCACTCTTCTTCATAGCTCTATTCTAACACAGGATCAATTAATAAAATTTCCAAGTTTCGAATAATTAAAGTCTACATAAATGTCTTTACTCCAGAAACTGTTTCCGTAACATAAAAGGACTAATAAAAATGCCCTACGTTCAACAGAAGACACGTGAAACAGGGATAGAATGTTGGACAATAAGGTGAACAAGCAACTCCGAAAGTCGTGAGTTCGAACCCCACTCCAAACCTCTATTTTTCGCTAGTCAATACTGTTTACTATATGCGTCCAGTTTAACAGGCACTCCAACGTCTGGTACACTGCTTACTGAACATATTGTTTCCGTTTAATAAATACATTTAACTAAATATGTTCAGTTGCCATAACTGTACGTTATTCAGGTTCATCTGGAACTGAATATTTGATTGCCTGCAACTAAACGTTCAGTGACATTTTTTCTCCGTGTACAATTTGAGATATCTTTTCACAATTTGAGATATTTCAGGAGTTGTTGCAGAAGTATTCTAGGTGGCTAGAACTTAGTGTTGCAATTTGTCAGAAGAAATTAATGATTTGCAGCTATTTGATGTTCAGTATATTGTGGATTGAGAAGATCTGAATCTGATAAATTCATTGAATGATCTGTCATAGTCGGATACAACACCAGTGTGAGATTTTGTAAATTGTGGTGAAGTGCCAGAATAACGTTGCAGAGCTGATTGGAAACATAAATTGAAGGTGAACTCTGGTTACGGCTTCGTATATGTGTTGAGTTTGTGCCCAGTGGAACATGTTCTGCAGTGGATAAAGATGGTGTTTTAGAAACTACTGTTGCAAGACCATGTTTTCCTGTTGGTTTTGGCATAATATGGTGATACAGCTTGTGCTTACTAGTGAATAGAGTAGCAATAGTGAGAAGATAATAAAGCACGTGTGATGCACCTGAAGTAGATACACTGTTGATGAATCTATCAAAGTGGGATGACCCATTTGGATAGCCGACCCAGATGCACGCAATCCTCTGCCAAGTAGTGAAAAAGAAGGCCCCCAAATCCTGACGAAGGCAACTGGAAGTTTGTACGGGATATTTACACATGAAGATTTCACAAAAACTGGCTACATTGACTCTGCTATGATTCCATTGAGTCTAATTCTATGTGCGTATGTGTGAATTCAAGGGATTTTTTTTTTAACCATGGTCAGACCACGACTATGTCCACTTAAAGGGTTACGGACATAGTCGTGGTTACGGGTCCCCTTTTTCTTGGAGATGTGTTTAGAATATTATTTGGATTACTGGATTGGTGCTGGTCAAGGGCGTTTTAGGGGAACTCTTTATCAATACATCATTAAATAAAGCTTCGTAATATTACGATTTTTCATCGTAATCATCAATTTAGATAAGATAAATACGATCAAGATATTATGCAGTGATTTTACTTGAAACGCAAATATATGCAAAACGGTTAAAGGAAACCAGCTGAAACTGTCACACCATTATACCGACTAGACATCGTCCTCATAGCCGTAAACATTATTGCCATATGCAAAAGACCTCGTGGTGGTTAAAAAACAGAAGAAAACGATGACACATATTGGCAGGAACAATAGAGACGTTTGAAGAGATACATGTTAACATGTACAGTTGACAAAACTACAGTTAATTCGCTCGTACGATTTCACAACGTATCATATTCCGATAAAAGGTAGCGTCCATACGTGATCAGCTTGGCACATAATAAAATGTGAAACTAGGCGTGTAGCGAATCACTCTGTATAGCATCGCTCCCTCATTTTAACCTGCCTCACCTTATAAATCAATGGTTTCCAAGTATTGCAAAATTGTGGACCTTTCGAGACCGTTGATAAATAATTGTAGCTTCTGCTGCATCGCACAGTTCGTGACCCATGGAATATATTGTTGCCCCGAAATAATGAACCAAACTTCAGAAAGTGATTTCTGACATCGAAATAAATAAAATGCCCCTATTGAAGAAATTGCGGAGCTAAATGCTTGGAAAGTTAGAGCGACATCGTCAGAAAAGATCTACTAAATTCATACGACTTTTCATATTCAATTAAAAAATAATAATTTGAAAAACGCCCCTACTATTAATCAATGTCAACATCCCAACGAATTAAACTCTGCTGTGCTTTACTTCTCATACTACGAAACCACGCCCCCGCGCTAATTGTTTTTACTACACAAAAACGCATACCGAGTTAATTAATTTGCTCCCCCATTACCACTTTTCTTAGGGAACCTTGCTGTCGACACAAATTCGCATACCGCTAATTGTTTTTACGACACATAAATGTATACCAAGATAGGAAATTAACATTGGCACACACAAGCGCATACCAGGCTTTTCTTATGAGAAACACTCAACCTTTCTGGTGGTGGAAAAAAATAATTGAAAACTTTTTTCCTTCACCATTCCTTTTATTTGATGAGCATCAAATTTCGTATAGCCCCAGCGGGAAGAAGTTAATTTTATTCATAAAAAACGGACAGTATTTTTAAAAAAAATAAATAAATAAAAGAGACAACGCGCAAACAGGGAAGTTGCTGAGAGTGGAGATTAAAAAACAAAAATGAATAATTTAAAAACCAAGGAAGAAATTAAATGGTTATTTTTGATTGAACATTACCTAATTGACATAAATATAATAATAATAATAAATCACAGCCATATTCAATCCACTAGTAGATGAGGCCTCTCCCCGAAGGGAGGAGTTGGTCTACTGCTCCCACGCTGACCAGACGGGTTGGGAGAGGAGAGCCGAAGCTCTCACTGTGATCGCCACTGTCTTTTATTCACAGCAGCTCCCCAATTGTCCTCACGATGCTGGGTCAACACCGAAATTTTTGAGCCCCCACAGGGAATCGAACCCGGGACCGCTCGCACTGAAGTCGAGCGCGCTACCGACTAGGCTACAAGAACCTTTAAATATTCGCGATTATTAAAAGGGTCTAGGAAAATTTTATTGTTAATAATATTGTTTAATACAGCTTTGGTTAAGACTGCTATTTGATTGAGAGAAAAATAAACACTGATTTTGCGTAATAAAATGTAATTTTGACGGGGTTCGAACTGACGAGCTGCCGAAAGCATGGGTAAATTACAGAAAAAATAACAAACATGAACAGAACCGTTGAATATAAGTTGGTAGTGACATATAGAGAAACTGAGAAAAAAAGAAAAACATATTGTACTAAATAAAATGTAATTTTGACGGGGCTCGAACTGACGGGCTTCTGAAAGAATGGGTAAATTGCAGAATCGTTGAATATAAATTGGTAGTGACATATACAGAAACTGAGACAAAAACAAGAAAGTATTATACTAAATTAAATATGTTTTTTGCTGCAATTGAAATTACTTGCTTCCGAAAGCATGGGTAAATTACAGAATCCTTGAATATAACTTAGTAGTGAGATATACAGAAACTGAGACAAAAAAACAAGAACATATTGTACTAAATAAAATATGATTTTAACTGGAATCGAAATGACGTACTTCCGAGAGCATGGGTAAATTACAGAATCGTTGAATATAACTTGGTAATGATATACACAGAAACTCAGACGAAAAGAAGAACGTATTGTATTGAATAAAATGTGATTTTGATTGGAATTGAAGTGACGCACTTCTGAAAGCATGGGTAAATTACAGAAAGATAACAAACACGAACGAAACCGTTAAATATAAGTTTGTAGTGAGATATACAGAAACTTAGACCAAAAGAAGAACGTATTGTACTGAATTAAATTTTATTTGACTAAACTTGAATTACCAGGCTTTCGAAAGCGGGTAAATTACAGAAAGATAACAAACACGAACAGAACCGTTGAATATCAATTGAGAATGAGATATACAGAAACTCAGACAAAAAGAAGAACGTATTGTACTGAATAAAATGTTATTTGACTAAACTTGAATTGACAGGCTTTCGAAGGCAGTGGTAAATTGTAGAAAATTATGTAGAAACATAGATCAGAATTGAAGTATCATTTTTGTGAATACGTTTGAAGATACTACTGGTAATGTATGATTCGTGAAGGAATAAATATGCTCTGAATTTAATGAGGTTGTTTTGGTATAGTGGTGATGGTTACAGAGGATTATACTTAGAATGGTATTGAAACATTTGACTAATGCTGACTGATAAATATATATGTGAAGAGAAAATAAAGATTTAGTTGTTTGTTTAAAAATAATGCTGACCCCGGAACCCCATACTGGTATATAATAGTGCACCGGAACGCCGTCCCGGAACATAATTGTGAGGTGGAAGTGCATCCGGGACATAATTTTGCTCCGGAACGACATCCCTAAGCATATTATATTTATGCTGAAGAACATGGTTGCGCGTAAATAGTATAAGCGATTTGTATTGGTCATAATACCCGCTTGCAGATGAAATGGAAATAATAAGTGCTCTTTAGAATAAGAAAAGCAAGTTGGTGAAGTTTTATATAACTATTGTTGGTAAATACTTTTAAATATTGTTAGAAATATGTATGAATTGATTTTGAAAAACAGAGAGCTCTACGAAGGAATTGAAAACTCTGCTGAACTAAGGAAAGTTTGAAATATTATTAAGAAACTCAAACCTGCAAACTTTAAAAAATACTAGACACAGAATGAAGTGTGATTGAGCGTGCTTAAGTTATATTAAATAATTACGAGCGAATATTTAAGAACTTTGACATGAGATCCAGATATAGAAACTTAGAGAAATAAAATAAAACATGTATAAAAACATAGTACTCAGAATATGTCATGTCGTAGCTTATGAAATATAGGTAAAACAGAGTTTTTATCTAAAAATACACTTGTAGTACACATAAAAAATGCTACAACAGTTTAATATAGACCATCATTGAAACTTTAGTACTCTGATGACAAAAGATGAACGGACGATACTTGAACTTAATTTTCGTAGAATCAGTTGAATGTGTCTTGTAATATGAAAGAAGGCAATGACGTATAATAACATTTAATGCTTTTAATGACATAAAATATTACAAACCTGGAATAATTTAATAATATTGCACTGGTAAGATATTTTAGATCAAAGATCAGCAAAATAGCACATTAATGGCAAACCGAATAGCATTTTATCAATGGAAGTGTTTCGAACTTGGATTTATTTAATAATTAACACACTTGCTTGTGCTCAATAACATGTTTGTTTAAACCATCTAAGGATGGATATCGCTATGAACGCAAATGAATTAAATTAATACGTTATTTATTGAACTTTTATTGTATTTGAGTTGTCCAGATCTGTTTTAAAACATTTGTCTTTGCAGTGATTTTCTTGGATACATAAAATGCACAACGGATAATGAGACAACACATTGTGATTGGTTTAAAACAAATCCTATAAAGATGGATCAATGATTGGACTTGAACTTAGTAGCTGATGAAATTGTACGTAATGGGAGTTTGTGAATGTTCTACTCAGGAAGTTAGTTCTGGTTGTATAATAAACAGTATAGAACATTGGAAATCCGCATAACCGCTAACGTGTATAGCATGCTATAATCATAGTCCAATAGACTCAGCACAACACGAGCGCATTGATATTTCTAAGGAATATAGGGGATAAATTGTGGGGAAAACTTTACTGTATGTGTAATGAAATTTAGAAAATAATTTTAGAGATGTATCCAGATAAGGACGTTACACTGTCAAAGTTTTTGACTACATATATAAAAATATTAACAAATGATAGGAACTTGGAGAGATTGCATGCACTTTTCTGGATGAAGAATTGGATTCATGATTGTTTTACATGGTGTGTTTAAGGATGAGAACGGGGGAGAAGTGCTTCTAAATAGAGGTTAAATAATGTGTAAACATTATAGCAAATAACAGAGGAATGAGAAATCATTATATTACGAATACCATCCTTAAAGTTTTTATACTAAGGGTGTATTATGATTCTGAGACGCTAGATGGAACCGGAATCGACGACTTTTACACCGCCTGTTGGTGGTTTTCGGACCTGTTTCCAAACTCTTCGCGGCAGTGTTGTTAACTAATATAGGAAGAAGTATTGTATAAGAGAAGTTGTCCTTCGACTTGACTCGATCATTTTCAATTTACTACCAGATGTTCGGAAATTAGGGCGGGGGGATTTGAGGGCCACGGGCTGCTTTCTCCTGTCCTTACTTCTTTCGTATCTTGTCTTCAGCGGAAATCTGTATGTTGTCTACAAGGTAGATAATGTGTCTACGCACAAAACTAAAATCCTTTCCGTGTGTTTTCTGCAAAAGAAATGAAAGAAATCGCATCTTGTAAAGAAAGAAATAGAAAACGGCTCACAACCTGTGTGCAGTCTTCTGGCTATGGCGAATTTTGAACTGCATTTGGAGCAAAGGAACAGCCCTGATAGTCCTTGTGCCAGAAGCCAAAAAAACGATGATTTGGTATAAGATAGGGGGACCAGATGAAACTTTCAGCACTTGTACACTGACATGTATAGAGCACGAAAATACGTGATAGACATTCCAAAAAGGTAGCTATCCAAGATGGTGGCCATTCCAAATGTCGGCCGGCGCTATTTATTAAAATCAACATATCTCGGCTACGAGTTATCCGATTTCGATAATTCTTTTTTAAATTAAAGAAAATTTCATTAGCTACATGTTTGTTTATGATCAATATTTTCGTAAATCTAATAATGTTTCAGTTAAATGTAAAAGCTTCATTTTAGCCTAAAACATTTTCTTATTTAATATTTTACTTTCAAACGATTGGTTTTAGATAAACCTAAGTCCTTACACAAAATATAGCGTGTAACTTAAGCTTTAATTTTAAAAAAAGATCAATTAAATCCGACAAGTATAACCAGAATTATGGGCAATTGATTGAAAATTTCTGCATTGCGAGTTAGCATTGCGGAGGCACTAATGCGTGTAGAAGCTACATGATTTGGTATGAAATGCAGGAAACAAATGAAACTTTCAGCTCTTGAAGACTTGTCTATGAAGAGCACGAATATGGGTGATAGACATCACAAAACGGTAGTTATTCAAAATGGCGGCCATTCAAAATGGTGGCTATCGCCAATTCTCAATGTTACGAGATTTCGATGGTTCCTTTTTTTAAATGTAAGTTCATTTCTTTGCCTTCAATTTTTATTAAGAGCAATATTTTCATAAATATAATAGAGATCTTTTGTTAAATTTTAAAATGTGCATTTTAACCTAAATTATTTTATTTAATATTTACTGAAGTATATTTAGTTTTGGTTTATTAAGTGAAATTTAAAAAAATAAAAATTGTTTATTATTTTCTTATTTAAGGTCTAAGTAGGAAACGATATTATTTTAGATAAATATTTGCTTTCAAGATGCTGCTGGGCCGCTGTAGGTTAATGGTTTAGCGTTCACCTCTGATGCTAGGGGTGGTCGGTTCGACCCCTGCTCCTGCTATATGGACTTTATGGTGGATTAACACCGTATGCGTGGCTTTTCTCTGGCTTCTCCCGTTTCCTCCCAAATTCTTTATTCCACCAATTCATCTCATCATCTATCCTGTCTGAACGAAAGTTGCCTAAAGGTCATAAAATTAAATTCAAAAGATGCTTCCTTTAATATATACTTTTATTTGAGGAAAGTGCAATAATATCAGATAATCTAGAACTAAGAAATCACTACTAATAAAACGTTTGGTTTTCTGTTGTACTGTACAAACAGGTTAAAGCAAGTAAATGCATTGTGATAGACGTTAGAAACTAACTGAAAGTACTTTATATTAGCAAAAGTGTCTCAAAAATTTATTAAGAAGTGATATCAGCTGTAATAAGATTCCATTCAGGTCAGGCTGTAACAGTGTAAATGCATTTGCAGGACAAAGAAAGATTAAAAGGTTTACTGGAACAGCACAAAATAATGTCACAACATTTAGAACATAGGAATCGAGTAAACTGTTCCAGATGAGTTATTCAAGACGCTTGGAAATTTACTTGTGACATGTATTCCAAGAAAATATAAATTGGAAGTGCCAGTGAGCTGCGATGAAATTATTTACATCCAAAGGCGAGTGAAGTCGATTGCTGCTAACTACCATCATGCAAGGATACATTGGAATACTCAAATTTCCAGATAGGGATTTAGATACAAAGACTTGGAAAATACTCTTAAGTACACCAGAGGCTACAGAGTATGAATGGAGAAAGGACAGCGAAGGAAAGCTATACATAAATTTGATCGCCGGAGCATTTGCCCCAGAAACTGTTGTACTTGCCATCCTGCGTTGCAGTTGTTACAGAAATGCGCAGTAATTGCTCTGGTTCAGATTATTAATTAGCGTATTATTGCTCTTTTCTTCAAATAAAAGCAATGTCTTTTGCAAAAGAATTTATTTATCTAAAAATAGTAGTTTTCTAATTGTTTTTAGAAAATATTATGCAAATTTAAATAAGAAAATATTATGCAAAATATTTTGTTTTTCCTCCTTTTTTGAAAAGGAATTTTCTCCTAAACCTAAAATCTGCGTCAGTCAAAAATTTAATAAAAATGTTTTCGGTTAAAATTCGCATTTTTATATTTAACTGAAAAAAAAATAGATTTATGAAGATATTGCTCATTGAACTCAAAGAAATTATCTTTCACTTTAGAAAGGAACCATCGAAATCGGATAACTTAGAGACGAGATATGCCATGCGGATATATGTACCATTGAAAATTGGCGATAACCATCATTTTGAATGGCCGCCATCTTGGATAGCTACATTTTTAGAATGCCTATCACGTATTTTCGTGCTCTGTACGTGCCAGTGTACAGGTGCTGAAAGTTTTATCTGGTCCCCCCATTTTATACCAAATCATCATGCAGCTTCTACACGCATTAGTGCCTCCATAATGCTAACTCCCAATGCAGAAAAATTTCAAAAAATTGTCCATATCTCTGGTTATACTTGTCGGATTTAATTGATCTTTTATTTTAATTAAAGCCTAAGTTACACGCTATATATTCTGTAAGGACTTAGGTTTATCTAAAACCAATCGTTTGAAAGGAAAATATTGAATAAGAAAGTGTTTTAGGCTAAAATGAAACTTTTACATTTAACTGAAACATTATTAGATTTACGAAAATATTGATCATAAACAAACATGTAGCTAATGAAATTATCTTTAATTTAAAAATGAATGATCGAAATCGGATAACTTGTAGCCGAGATATGTTGATTTTAATAAATAGCGTCGGCCGCCATTTGGAATGGCCGCCGTCTTCGATAGCTACCGCTTTGGAATGTCTATCACGTATTTTCGTGCTCTATACATGTCAGTGTACAAGTGCTGAAAGTTTCATCTGGTCCCCCCATTTTATACCAACAACTTGTCTGGCACAAGGACTATGATTCCAGCCATAGAATCAGGTTTTGGCTCAGACTGGGTGAGTGATGATGATCAGAATGAAGAAAGTTGGGGAAACAGGAGAACTTCGAGAAAATCCACGCACACGGTGTTTGTCCACCACAGAGTCAACATGGCATGAGCAGAGATCGAACCGATAACCTCTAGCATCAGGCCAGACGTCTGCGCTCTAGCATTGAGCCAGCGCAGCCCCAATAATAACTGATTTAGTCCATGGCTAAAATAAAAGTCGCGAGAAACGGCTACCAAGAGTATTGTGTGCGATACGCACGCGCCGTCAATGGCGTATGGGGCATGTGGAGGCAGCGCTCCACATATTCTCGACTTACGGTACGAAGTGAGATGGGGTGGTCAGCCTCGCGCTCGATCGCCTTTACCTTCCCAAGGTGCCCAGGAGTACCAAGGATACTCTGGTACTCAATTTGATAGGGGGCTGGGTGCACCTCAGAGCGCCAGACATGGGAACACTACTAAAAATTACCCAGCGTCCTGGCCGGGATTTGAGCCCTTCCTGCCCGATTGGTAGTCAGGCGTGCTATCACCTGACTATAATTGATATAATTGAAGGGTTGAAATATATAAAGAAACAAAAATGTCAATTCTGAGATTTTTTGTTTAATGTGTTCTCAGTTATACTCCACATAACTTATGAAGTTCTGAATATGGGGTCCTAAGTAGTAACACAACAGCCTGCTACTCCACATTTGCATATTTTAATTATTAAACATTTAGTTATTTCATGAAACTCTATAGACGACACACAAATTCACTCCGTGGATTGACAGCTCACTAATTAAAAACTAAAATTCAATTTAACCCTTGACCTTTGTTTCTTGCCCCATTCCCTGGCTTGGAACAGAGAATCGTACTCCCCTGAAGGCTTTTTGCCTTTTCTGTTAATGATGAAAACATAAAAAAATTAGGAAGAAAATTTTTAAATTTGTAACCCGAACCACAAGAAGATATAATGAAGTCATCGCCTAGGGCTCAACGCCAATTTAGTTGAAGAAAAGAAGCAGAAAGGGTGTAAATGATTTTTTTTAAATAAAATTATTATTGTTGATCATTGATATCAATGCAAGAAACTTGAAGTACTCGTCAATATTACGAAGATTTAGGTACCTCTTATTAGTGTTTTTTTTTAGTACAAGGAAACGGAGTATATATGAAAATTAATATAACATTATATGAATAATAATAATTGATGAATAAAGGTGCATACTACAATGGCATTAACGAACAAAATTATTTGGTTAAACGACATTCTAGGACTGAAGCTCATGCGCATGAGAAACGAATGAAAGGAAAATGCGCAAGAATGTTGCGTGTAGTAATCCAATTAGTTTGTTTTTATGGTGAACATACATGATTGGTTGAAGGGTTATAGTGTGATAGCAGTTGAAGTGGAAGGAAGTCAGTTTGTGAGAAGATAGCCATGGCATCATTTGCAGAGATTGACGAGAGTGCCTTAGTTACAGCTGCCGCGAAACTCGAGGCATCTGTGAAACCTACTATTTCATCGTGTAAGTGTACTTCCCGATGGATCGACGAAGCATGCATTTGGCGTGCTATTAACGATTGGACTCCCGGCAACCATCTTATATGCTGGGGATGTTTTAAGGGAAAAGGTAGTCAACGTGATCATGCTTGCATGGGTATGGATGGATTTTCGTTTATTCCAATTCCCTGGGAGGAAACACAATCATCGTTAAACAACAAAGCAGCAGATATTTTGAAGAATCCGGAAACTCAGCAGAAGTTGTTTGCTGTGTACTTGGAATCTCATCCTGATGGTGTGAACCTTGAAAAAATTTGGATTGGGCATTACAGCACTTGATGAAAACTTGTGTT
>JAGDQP010011235.1:0-53536 GCA_022664845.1 Lepisma saccharinum
GAAAGTTCGTGGACGAAAACCTATGCAAGGACATTTGGGGTATGCCTTACAAGATAGTAATGCAAGAAATAAAAACAAAAGGGGTAATGAATACATTAAAAAAAGACGATGGAACGTTTACAATGAATTGGCAGCAAACCATGGAGCTAATCTTTACTAAATTATTTCCAGATGATAGCGAGGACAAGGACAACGAGGAGCACTCAAAAATGAGACAAGAAGTAAAGCAGCCCCCAGAAGCAGACGAAGAACAAGAACTACCAACTATAACCAATGAAGAAATAAAGGCCGCACTAAAGTCACTAAAAGCAAACAAAGCACCGGGTCCAGACAAAATTAAGAATGAAATCTACATATCTTTAGCGGAATTTTGTGCACCATATTTAGCAAAATTATACAATGAATGCCTACGTCAAGGAAGATTCCCAGAAATATGGAAAAAAGCAAACCTAATTATTTTGTATAAGGGACAGGATAAGCCGAAGACGAATCCCAAATCATACAGACCTATCTGCTTGCTTAACGTAATCAGCAAAATTTTTGAAAAAGTATTAATTAACAGAATTAATGACAAAAGAGAAAACCTAGAACACTGTAATCTACAATATGGCTTTCGTCGGGGTAGATCCACTGAAGATGCAATAAATGAGTTCTGCGAGGCAGTAAATAGATTAAAGCAGGATAATTGCAAATATGTCATGGGAGTCTTCTTTGACATTGCCGGCGCATTTGATAACGTGTGGTGGCCATCAGTTTTGAGGGAATTGAAAAACATTCGGGTTCACCCAAACGTGTGGAAAACAATAAAAGATTACTTCCAAAACAGAACAATAGAAATAGATAAGGCTGACGGCGTCGTGAGCAAGGCTCCGACGAAAGGATGCCCGCAGGGCTCAGTGCTGGGGCCGATTGTGTGGGATGTGATGTTTCAGCCATGTCTGGAACTGCTAAACGGACTGGAAGAAGTGGAACGGATCGTGGGATATGCGGACGATCTGGCGGTCGTAATAAAGGGCAAAAGCAGGCAAGATCTACAAGATAAAGCAAATCATATTATTGGAAGAATGACATCGTGGTGCGAGAACAATAAACTATTAATATCAGCAGAAAAAACGAAATATGTAATATTTAAGGGTAAACTGAATTTCAATAGGGGACCAATAATGAAGATAGAAGGGAAAACAATTAAAAGAGAAAAAGAGATAAAATATCTAGGTGTGCTACTCGATGAAAAGTTAAATTTTAGATCCCATGTGACTACAATAAAAAATAAAGCTATTAAAATATCACATAAAATTGTAAATATCGCTACCAACGACTATAGAATACCAATCAATATCATACGAATGTACCACGATGTCATAATTCGCTCCGTTGTTGGATATGCCGCCAGCGCCTGGTACCACCGGATGGATGATATAAGACAAATACAAACTATCAACAGATCTCAAAGACAAATCTTACTCCGTCTTACAGGAGCCTATAGAACCACTCCGGTGGAGGCACTCCAGGTGGCGACCGCGACCATGCCCATGCATCTTCAAATTAAAAGGATGGGAGCCGCGTACTGGTTAAAGAAAGGAAGAGGAGATAAAATTATGAACGTCTTACATCAGGCAGCAGAAAGCAAGGGAGAAATTCAAGAAATACTGACCAGTGCGTGGCAAAGATTCTGGAATGAAACATCTAAGGCTAGAAGAGTGTTCAGCATGTTTCCGGACGTGGCAGAGAGGGCAAACATGAACCTAGAACTGGAAGGAGGTCTACTGCATTTCGTTACCGGTCATGGGCCCTACCGTCAGAGACTGAAGGATTTGAAACTAGTTGAAGATAATATGTGCCACGCCTGCGGGGTGATTGCTACCCCGCACCACGTGGTCCTCAGATGTAGAGAAACAGAAGAACTGGTTAGAGACCAAAGAGCCCTTCTGGGGGAGAGACCCGTCACAGAGGTTCTGAGAAGACCAGAACTGGTGACGGTCCTCCGGGAGACGGCAGATAAAGTGTCTGCATTTTATAGGAAAAGGTACCTGTCCGGGAGGCGCGCTGTGGGGCGTGGCGATCCGTATAATAACTCATAAGTGCTACATCTAGTGAGATATGACCGGACTGTGCAGGCAAACAGACGCGCGCGATCGGGTCAACCGCGACAACCGCGATAAAAAGGATTTTCACTCCAACGCCAAAATGGTGAAAATCAGGTAAAATACACTATAATAGCAAAACGTCTGCTAATGAAAATAATAACTAATACATCGAGAAAGAAAATAACTACCTTCAAGAAAAATGAAAACATCAGCATCAATGTGGTGTTACTGGAACTCCAGCAACAGAGAGTGCCTCGCCTGGAACTCCGGTGAGAGACACTCGATTAGTGTGAAAGTGTAAGTGTGTATATGGTGGAGGGAACCAGGCTTGATGATAGTGTTATGTTTGGTGGAATAAACAACGAATTAACAAACAGACTAAACGTTGCGGAAACCGCAACCTGAGGTCAAACAGTGCTTATAATACCTTCGTGTGAATGTGTGCGAGTGAATGTGTTTAAATGAATCATATGGGGAGTAGAGAAGAATGAAGACGAAAGGAGAGTGCGGTGAACTACCAGGAAGCAAGACCTTCCAAAAAGGAAAAAAGAAACCATACTCTTCTGTTCATCTCCCCCAATGGCTCAAAATGTGAACGATGAAGAACAAGAAAGAAGAAGAAGGTAGGCCATCCCTGTGACGATAGGAGGATGCAGCCCAGAGGGAAGACGCAATACCCAGGGAACGCAGAATCTAACCTTCTTATTCTAATCTCGTTACAGGGGAAGCAGAAGAAGAAGAAGCCATACTTAAGTTTATGTTGTGTCGTCCTGTTTTGTCCTGTCTGTGTCTTTATGTGTTGTATGTCTTTGTACAAAAAGAAAATAAAGTAGGTAGGGACCCCTCCCATGTAAATGTTCCATCAGATTAGGAACATAGACCAGGAGAACATTCTGGATGCCTGGTCATAAGTCCATCCCGCAACACCAGCTGTCTCAACAGGTGGAATTCCGGCAATCCAAGAATCTCTAGGGATAAGCCTGCCTAAGGCTGAGAAGTACAAATATGTGCGTGATGCACGTCCTTGAAAGTGCACTACTTAACCTGTGCAATGGATGCAAAAAGGCAGGGGTGGTAAGGCGCCCCTCCCCCCAATAAAAAAATATAGTTCAGGGGAAAGAGATGTTAGCAGTATTTGTAGTTTGCTTTTCTGTTTGAGATCATTAAGTTCGCTTTATAGATTCTAAGTAATTTTCCACAGATTCCCTTTCTTCATCAAAACAGTAAAACGGTATTTTTGGAATTCGCCATTGTGGTCGTATTAACAATATTGTATTCAAAATGATAAAAAAAAACTTTATGCACATAAATCACACATGGATCCGAAATCAAATTTCCTCGTTTGCCATTTAATATTGTGAAACTTTATTTTCCATTAGTATAACATATTAGGTTTGAAAACGGTAAAGGGTTTAAAAACTAAAGAATTACCCAGAAAATACCAATGTTTTAAATACATACAAAACTGAGGAAGGCCAACTAGGTTTATCCTTTTCTTCATTAAAATTTATGTCCAAAAGCATCTGAAGATAATTCTTTGCTAAATTCGAGACATATACATATCATACCTAGTAATCCTAAGAATATTTCAACAAATTAGCAGTTCCTATTGTCATATTTCGTAAATTCCCTGCTTTCAAAGTTAATTCCATTTTCTAAGATCGAATTTCAAGGATGTCTTCTTAATACTTCAATGAAGGATGTATACAAGCAAAACTATTTTGCATGTTTTACATTTGGGCTTTTGGTTTAAAAGATTGTATGAGCTTTATTAAATCTGCTTATCAATTATTTGTTTATTCACTTTTATCAGCTATCTAGGGATTAAGGAATTTTGAAAACAGTAGAGTAGAGGAGAGCGCAGTAAGTTATAAACAAAATACGCATCAAATTCGCTTGTTTCTGAAGTAAGAGATATGAAGGTTAGATTGCATGAAGAGATTTGTGAAATGAAGAAATAAGGTAGTAAACACACATATGTAAATAGTTGAGTTACTACTTAAAAAAATACATATGTGTGATCCTGAACTGGTAGTCGTGTGGGTTTGGGCCCTAAGCAAGGGACTCGAATGTCCTGGATTCGAATCGCGGCTGGTGATTTGCATTCACAATCGTAACGGGCAGATGTCAGTTACTAAAATTGCCCATACAAAATAAAGTTTACAATTTTTTTTGTAGGCGGGACGGTTCTACATCTCTGGCCAGCATATTCTTATACACCCTGGGAAAATAGATAAACTCCACGTTATGGCCCGCAGTTTCCACGCCATATGTACGCTCTATGCCATATGTGTGCAAATAGTAACCACACATTCTTCTATAAACACCTACCAGCAACCAAGCAATCCAGAAAGTGTTACGAAATGTTATATGCCATTATCATTTCATTAATACGCAGTTCATCAACATACAATAACCACAGTCCCATGAAAAGTTATGGCGAAGCTTTGTGTTATGAATTACACGTATTTTGCCACAAGAAACACGGACAGTATCTCGGGCAAGTGAAGATGGGTTAGTTGAAGTCAAGTTCGATACTTTTTATTATACACGATATACACTGTGTGATGGAAGTTCCTGAAATGCAAAGTAACGAAGATAGGCAACACACCATATAGGAAAGTTTTTGCATAATCAGTTCTGGTGAGCAAATGAATAAAGTTTCCTCCCCCATCCTTGATGCAGATTTCGCTAAAGCAGTGATTGGAAGAACCTTTACATAGAGAGAGAGACACACCCTCTCCGCTGCTTAAACTTACTTCTTCGTCCAAAATCACGAGCTTAATAATTACAAAGCAACATAAGTAAATAATAATAAGACTTACACTCACTAAAGTTATAAAAATTAAAAATGCACACTCCAATAAAGGGAGAAATAACACCATGTAACTGAAAACTGCGTTTATAAAGACAAATATTCTCGTTTAAGTTTCGAAATGAAACCATGTTTCAATACCATCAAAAGTTATAGTAATTGTGCATAAGTCCTAAGTGTCCTCTGTGGTGTAATGGACTAATGCGTGGAAGTGAAAACATCAGAGTTAAATCTGAGGTCGTCGGTTCGAACCCATTCATATTACCATTCAATTTTTCAAACTTTCATTGTGAATAAAACAAGTGAAAAATGCCTATTTTACAGAAATATTTTAAATTGAATTCCAAAACTTGAATAATATGACGAGCTCAGAGAAGTACGTTACGCTGAGAGTTTTAACACTAAAAACGACGTAAGGGATGTAATTAAGGAAATCAAGTGAACATGTAAGTTAATATGGCCAGCTATCGAATTCAATCCAAATCCCGTGATTACACAAGACAACATTTTAAATTTTTTCCCGTAAGTTGAAGAAGTTTCTCTATTCTTTAGTAATTTGGGGGTGCAGATTTCGAATTTGGCAATAAAATGTTGTCGCACATAAGTGTTTTGTATTGTAACGTCTTTTACTTTTTCGTATATAGAACAAATTGCCTGTTCATATTGTCTTGATTTTATGAATATTAAGACACTTTAGATCATAACCAGTGATACCGCCCCCCAGTCCTCGAGAACACCCCCAACTTCATAAATTTTGCGACCCCAATTATGACTTTACACCCCTCAAACTGAAAATCCTGGCGGAATTCCTGCTCATAACACAGGCTATCAAGCACAGAAATATAGTGATCAAAAATCCTACAAGAGCAAATGAAACTCAATTTGAGGTTATGAAGCAATGTTTAATTTAGAGCTTTGAAGAATTGCAAAAGCGTTATCTCGTGTCTACACACTAAATCAAAAGAGCGAAATTCCCCTCGATTTGAACGGGAAGAGGGAAGATTCTTTTAGAGTGAATTTTAATCGGAAAAGTTTCTGCTTGAAAAGGAAGGGATTTATGGTAGACCATGTGAATTGGAATGTAGACATATTTTTAGTTGAGTTTAAATCTGTTCATTAAAGTTTTCTTCTGAACACGAAAGCGGCATAATAACATGATGAAAATGGATAGCCTATGCCAAAAAAGCTGACCGAATTGATTAGCCTGTTTTGAGCTGAAAATTCTCTAAGTCCAACTTCGGAAACAGTAAACCAAAGATGCCAGGTTCGAACCATCAAAGGTACGGTGAACCGTCCCAATTGAAAGAACAACTATGCAGATCTGTTTTCTTCTTTTAAGTGCAATAAGACATGTTGAAATGTTATTAAGCGTAGAAAAATGTAACATTCATTAAAATACGTAATGATACAGTACTTCCAAACTATCCATACATCTGAGCACGTGATGGTTTTGTCACCTGTTTCCATACGTAAGAGAACATCTCCAATGAAAGCAAAGACAGCAAACATATTTTTCGCTTTTATAATACAATAAACAAGATAAAGGAGAGACTAAACAGCATTAGCAGCCTATATGGATGTCATTGTCTTGGACACAAAAATTCAGTCATTTTTCTTCAGAAGGAGTCCTCTCCGAAGGATCTTGGTAACTATGTCCATGTTAGCTCAGTGGTAGAGCGCTGAAGCTTTTAATCGAGAGGTCTTCGAAGTCCGTTCGGGACAATTTTTTGGTTTGTAATGATATATTCCTCAAAGCATGTATAAGTAGATAAAAAATTACATTGAAATAAATAAGTTTAATATGTGATCATACAATCATTTCAGGACATAAGTAAATATTATTGAATAAATAAAATAACATTCTTAGCAATCAATATTTTTTTCAAACGAACCACGTCGTTGGTTACGTTAGTGTACGATGTATATATATAATGGTGTCGTATTTGGTAGAGTAAGAATTTTTGAGTGTTAAATATAGTCTGTCAAGAGATATCTAAACTTTAGTGGTACTTATAGGCAAGAATCATCCTTTCTTGACCGATATTGTTAAGCAAAATGCCCAGTGTTTCCGTGTTAGACCTAGCGAAAACTCACATTTCAACCCCAGCATATAATCGGACGTCATCACCTTACTGGTGAATTCGTCTCGGATTCTCGGAACACTAACCGCCTCGCGAACTCCGAACCTCTCCCGGTACAAAATTAGGGTGAAAATAAATTTACGAATTGTATAAAATTCGATTTTTAAACCTACATTTTGGGGTGTAGGATTTGTTAAAATTCTGCAAAGTTTTATCATGTTTAGACCTTCACACTTTTATTTTCTACGGGTGTTGAAACATGGCCCTTTGCGAGAAATGCCGGATTTCGGGCTTAAATATTGCATATGCGTCCTTATGAAATAATCTGAAATGTGGTTTCGAAAAAGCTTCCTATTTGACCAACTAACAGTAGAAATTACAACTTTTATTTTGTAATGGTTTGGTCAATACCAGCGGATTTTCTTCGCTATACGATGGAAATGCGAATGTGGTGTCTTTACGAAAGTAACCATGTCTTAGGGAAGAAGTTGTATATAAGACTGCAGTTTCTCTTGTGATGTTTAGAACTATCAACAGGATGATTATGTAAAAAACTCTGTGGCGTTGAATCACAATGCTCTTTTGCTACAGAAAAAATGCTGTATTTGGGTCTAAAATATCTCAAATGGGCCATCATAATAATCTGAAAGTTGGTCTTCACCAGGAAGCTTTGTATGTTCTCAAATCACAGTAGAAATTGCAATTTTTATTTTTGAGTAGTTTGGTCAATAAATAGTTGTCCATGGGAGTTAAAAGTGTGCCCTTCAAGCAGTGTAGTAATATGAAGCTGCATATACACATATAATGTGTTTGCACTGATCAAACCAATTAGAAATACAAGTTGTAATTTTTGTTGTAAGCTGACCACTAACAAAGGTACCTTTCAATTTCAGTTTATTTTAATTAGATATTTAAGTCCGAAATACTTTTTTTTACTAGAGGCCATGTGTGAAACCTGTTAGAAAGAAGGGAATGTAATTCAACCAAATGATTTTTTGAATATAGGCACTCTTTTGGTAGGTCTAAACATTACAAATGACACAGCCTTAGATTCGACTGTTTCACAGAAGAAAAAAACGTGGTCTCTTTTTAAGATACCACATTTGCATTTGCATAGTATGACGGCGAAGAAACTCAACTTGCACTGACCCAGGAAGCTAAATGCCGACAAAGACGGCAAAACCTCGGGGTTGTTGGTCGGGGCGGCGTCAGTGATAGGCAGAGACCAAACTATTAGTCGGGAAGTAGATGGGGGGAGGTCGACGTGAAGTCACAATTGACGTTTGGTCGTCGGGCCATTTCCGGGTCGCTGTCGGTCACTGATTTGCCGGCATAGAGGCGAAACTCCAACAATCCCCCAGCACTTGTAGATGGGTAAAGATTGGGCACCCGCCCATTGCCTTAGGTCGGGAAAAGGCTGCTCACCGTGTATGCGAATGGTGTAATGCTTTAACAGTACAATATTCTGATATATCTAAATACTCTACATTTTGTCTGAAGTATTAAATACTTTTGTTGGTAATGCTTGTAGCGTTAATAATTATTAATGAAACAACCGTATATAAGGTTTTAAGCTTCGTAATATATTTTACGGTACAGAACTAGTATGTTCAGCAGTAATTGCGACAATATTAAGAATTTTTGTTTGTTACACTGGATACTCCGTAGTACATTAGATTTTAAGTATATAACTTATCATACGATTGTGAAACGCTTAGCATATGGTAATAGCGAATTAATAGATAAAATATACGTCAGATTATTTGCTAGTAGCATTTGAAATAAGTTATTATTCTTCACGTTGACCCGACATGAATCGATAGAAGCGGTTTCCGTTACATTTGAAACATTTCTCTGTATTCGATTACGTTTGCTTCTAGTATGATATATGATAATTTTCAACTTACGTACGTGGAGACTATTTAAGAATATTTCTGACTTATATTGTAACATACTGCGTTGATATCGAAAGCTACCAACGGAGCGCTCCATCACTGTTATTGACGTGTCTGTGGCCACAGAAGAATTTACTGACAGTCGTATAAAGGTAAGAGATTCTATGTTAAGCTATAGCTTAGTACGTCATAATATTTCAAGATATTTTACTCCAAAGAATTTGCTACTTGAGGAAAGCTATATATGCTTGAAATATTTTATCTATTTACATTTTTGTAAAAGTAACTGTGAATTGCCATGAGGCATCAAGTAATTATTATAGTGGCTCAGAATATAATCATTTAAGGTTGTGGTGAAAAATATTATCTGTGTTTATATTATTTGATCAGTATTCAAGGACATTACCATTAACTCTTGTTTGATATTTTTATATGTTATGAAAGATATCGCTATAATCCGTAATATCACGCAGAAACTGTTAACTTAGTTTAATCTACATCGTATTCAATTGTCAATACGTTCATTCATAATACTCAGATGATAATTTCAGGATATAATTTGCTTGTCTGAATACATTATAACCTGGTAAGTGATATTTAGAATAATAATAATGCAGAAGCTTTGTACCTTATCCCTGTTTTGGATACTCATAAAATAAAACAACATAAAGGTTTGTAAAATATATTTAATTGAGTTTTGAGGTGTATAAGTATCAATTACATATCATAGTAGAATAGGTGCTGATTATTATGTTATTAACCATTGGCATTAGTGATAATTTCTTGGGAATCATCGGTAGTTCATTTTGATATTTTCTGTCTTGCGTAACTTACTCTTCATCAGTGAACATAGGATTTGGAGGGTAAAGAACCTTTGAATTGTTTATTGAATTGCTACTTTAACTTCAGTGCCTAACTAGCATAACAGTTACGTGCATCTGGAGTGACGATCGCCACGCCTAACTCCGAACTCTGCACGCCGTAATGTTCACTTGATTTCGTTAATTACATCCCTTACGTAGCTTTTAGTGTTAAAATTGGCAGCACAACCTATTTTTTGAGCTCGTCCTGTTATTCAAGTTTTGGAAAGTAATTTAAAATATATCTCTGAAATTGACATTTTTCATCTGTTTTATTCAGAATGAAAGTTTGAAGAAGTGAATGATCATATGAAGAGACTTGAACCGAGGACGTCGGATTCTAGTCTGTAACTCTCATTTTCACGCATTATTCCATTACGCCACATAGGACATTTCATATATTAGCACAAGTACTGTATATTTTGCCAGTATTGAATGATCATTACAGTTCGAAACTTAAACGAGAATGTTTGTCTTTATAAACGCATTTTAAGTTACATTGTGTTATTTCTCTTTTTATTAGAGTGTGTATTTTTATTTTTTTAACTTTAGTGGGTGTAATGCTTATTATTATTATTTACTGAAGTTCTTTTCAATTTTTTGGAGTTCATGCTTTTCGACGATGAAGTAAGTTTGAAACATTCAATTTTATGATTGTTTACAATAATCTCATGATGTAAAGAATTATGTCCATATGCAGGATTGGAGAAGGATCTAAAACATGTACGTGGTTTCAAATTAGGGGTGTGCCTCTCTCTTCATGGGTCCCTCCAATCACTGCATTTGTATATTCCCAAAGGAACGAAGGGGGGAACAGATATTTCTTACTTGTCCAGAAATCATTAAACGCAACATTTCGTGTAGGGTGTGTTGCCTACCTTCACTACTTTTCATTACAGGAACTTCCTTCGCTCAATGTACATGTGGTTTTAAAGAATGGTAGTACTAGCCTCCCAACGCACAAGAAACTAAAACATTTCCTAGCACCTTTTCCTATTTCTCTCTCATTTTACAGTTTTATTTCAAAACTGTTATATTTAAGATTTTAACAGCCCCTAGGCATGTTAGGAATGTTACATTTCTCGGGTAAATTGTAAGGCTTTTTGCGGCCCATAAAGTAAAATAAAGCGGAACTTAGCAGATAGTTCTAAGAACATGAGTGCGATTTCAAGCATGGCAAGGAAGAAATTCAGCAATTGGGATTAGTTTTTGATGAAAGAGTTCATAGATAGAGTACAGATTTATTCGGTTTTTGGATGCGTTTTATTTCGCTCGGTTGCAATTAACAAAATATTTAAGATTTTCAGTCGGGGAGGGTATAGCCAAAATTGGGGCCTTTAAATAGAGTTTTTCAGTTTTGTTCCCACTGATTTTTATTGTAAAAACTTTAAGGTTGAGATATGTACTCGATAATTTTCGGGGGTTACACACTGGGAGGTCTAACTGAATTTATATAATTGAAAGACAAACTACAGGTGGTCAGCGAAGTTCCCGTACTTCCTGAAATTCAATATGAATGTTTTAACGGTTTTTTGTTAGTCGCTGCTAGTACTTTTCCAAGGCAAAAGGGATATGGCAAGGTGTAAAGTGGGATAATGTTTAATAATTTTATTATTGTTTTTCATTATCATTTTACGAATAATATGTCTGCTTGATAATCATACGAATCAACTTCACTTTTGGAACGCCTGTGTGTGCTAGCTACTGAATAATGTGTACGCTCTACACTACTCATTCCATTGTAAATAATTCACGAAGTGGGGTAAAAGAATATTTAACCATCTTGATTCCATTAGCTGTATTATATGCTGGGTAAACTTTACTTAATGACCATCAAAAGAGATGTGAAATTGCAGCACAATTGTAACATTTCCAACGTGTGTGGAAGTGTTCAATTGCAAAATTTAACGAAGTTTCGAGTCATGAAATGAGAGCAAAAAGTAGTTGGTAGTTTATGTGCTTGTGTGTTGCGGATGAGCACATGGAGTATATGATAAACGTCATGCGCATCGCGTGTAATGTACAAAATTTTGTAACCTGATCTTAAATAATCGTATTCACTCACTCGACACGTACATGATATTTCAAGTTATTATATTTATTCAACATTTATTACAAGTTAAATTACGTGGCCCATATTTGACGCAATTTGAAACCTTATTAAACATGTTTATTACTTCTAGGGGCCCGAGTTGGGATTTCTACTGAAGTAGGACATAAGTTGCATTTATGCTTTATATTAGGTATATATATTTTGTTCAGATAAGGGGGCAGCAACAGTGCCTTAAATTATTTTAAGTTTTTTTTTGGAAAGAGTATGGTGGACCCATTCCATGCCTTACAAGTTCATTGAGTGAAAATATTTGATACAACTTAAGAAATATATGTAATTTCTGGGAAACCTAATAGAAGACTTTTACTGAAATGAGCCCAGATCACATTTTCGTTTCATTTAACAGAATATTTAAATTTATTGGTGATGTGGTTAACATATTCCATGCTTTATTTATACATTCATGGTCGTATCGTATCATATGGAGTAAGAAAGTTTTACCTTGAAGTGGGACCCATTCGAACGGCAGGAAGCTTAAACAGGAGCGGTCGTATCTTAATATGCCAAAACAAACCCAAAACAGTTAAAAGGGATGCGGTTCGGGCCTTCCCTAATTTTTTTTGTAGCCTTTCTTACCTAGCGAATTTATATCTTTGTGTACACTACCGGTATTACATACATCGATTTGTTAAAGATTCCTCTCCCCCCCCATCTTACTCATATGGCTGTCTGTGAACCTGTCTAAAGGAACATTCACAATGCTGTCTCTGGCATTCTCGTCAATTGCTGGCTCCCCAATCAGATGTACCCTCTTCACGCGCCCGTAAATCTGGATCTGTATTTTTACTTATTAAATTAATGGATCGGATCGCTGCTATTAACAACTACGATGCTCTAAAAATAAGATAAATAATTTCAAATAAACACCAAGCAAAATTAGTTTTGTTTCTATAACAAAAGAAGCATAAATTTATGCAATATATTGATACTACATTATTTCTTTGATTATCCGACTTGCTCCCTAGTACATTTTGTGCTGTTAACACGTGGATGCGTTACATTTATATGACTCCAATATAAATTGCACGTACAGTGGAAACGAATACATATTTATTTACTTCAATATGTATGGCAACAAATTTGTTTATTGTTTATTGTTTCTTTCTTTCTTTGACATTTGAAACGCATAGAAAAGTCAAGTAAAACATACAATTATTCATACAAGTCACATGTTGAAATCTGATATCTTACAACAAGCTAGTATAATCAGCGTAACCTTTAATGTAAATTTCTTAAAGTGTCTTCTATTTCAAGAAAATTATAATCTCCACCTTCCTTCAATACATTTTTAAGTTTAAGTTTATATTGTGAGATATTGAGAGATCTTACACTATCCGGCAATAAGTTGTACATTTTTATTCCAACCTTTGTATAGCTATTAGACGTTTTCGTTAGTCTAAGCCTAGGTATATTTAGATTCTTGGAATATCTAGTGTTATATTCATGAATGTCTGCTCTTAAATTATAGTGTGCGATATTGCTTCTTATATAAACAAGGCATTGAAACACATACATACAAGATAAAGTCATAATTTTTAAGTGTTTGAATGCATCTCTACAGGATTCTCTCGGATTCAAACCTACAATACATCTTACAGCAGCCTTTTGTACTTTAAAAGCTTCATCTACATTGGATGCATTCTCCCAAAATAATAGACCATAAGAGAGATTAGAGTGTACATAAGCATAATATGAATACAACAGGTAATTATAAGGAACCAAAAACTTAAGTCGTCTTAACAAGTATAAGTTTTTAGTTAAGTCCTTACAAAGACTCTCAATATGATAGGACCATACTAATTTTGAGTCCAAATAAAGCCCAAGCAATTTAGCACTTTTAAATTTAGTCTGAGCTGACAAATCATTGTTCAGTGAGCAACAAATAGATATTGTTTTCGAGTCATTGATAATAAGATCGTTGTTTTTGCACCATTTCCTTACTAAATTTAAGTTGAAGGCAGAAAGCCTGTTAATCTCAGCCATTTCTTTACCATCGCAGATAATGGTTGTATCGTCCGCGTATAAGACTGATGTACATTGTAAAAAATCAGGGAGGTCATTAATATATATAACAAAAAGCAATGGGCCAAGAATAGAACCCTGTGGCACACCTCTAGCTACAAACCTAGCATCCGATCTCTTTCCAAACATAGATACTATCTGTTTTCTATTTACAAGATAAGACTTTATTAGATTTAAGGGGCCACCATGTACTCCATAAACAGACAGCTTTTCCAACAAAATTTCGTGTGAAATGGTGTCAAATGCACGCTTTAAATCAAGCAAAGTTATTTCTGTGCTTTTCTTATCTTCAAAACAGTCAAAGATATGGGGTACAACATTATCAAGAGCCTTTATAGTATTCGATCCTGGCTTAAAACCAAATTGTGAGCACGAGAATAACTTATTACCTTCAAAGTAACTTTCAAGTTGATTCTTTATACTCCATTCGAGTAATTTAGCAGAGATGGGAAGAAGAGAGATCGGACGATAATTAGCCGGGTCCGATCTGCTCCCCTTATTTTTATAAATTGGAACTATCAGTGCAGTTTTCAAACAATCAGGAAAAACACATTCTGAGAGGGACCAGTTAATTAATTGAACAAGTGGGAAAATAATAACATCCCATATCTTCTTTGTCAAAAAAGTCGACATACCAAATATGTCCTCAATCTTGGACGAAACAAGAGAGAGTATTCTTGTTTTGACAAGATCCAGAGATATAGGTTTCCATACAAGTAAATCATTATCAGCATTTTTAAATCGAGAATACGAGTTGCCAATAGAACACGGAGTATTATGAGGAATACTATTTACAAAAAAAACACTAAAACCATTAAGGGCAATAGGACAAGTTGTGTTCACCAAATTACCATCCAGGGTTTTATTTATTATAGACCACGCTGCCTTCGTCTTGTTAGTTGCATTTTCAATTGTATTCGCATTATGCAATAATTTCGCTTGATTGAAACACTTTCTATAATCTCTTTTTGCAACTTTATACTCACGAGCGGCAGCAACATTACCAGTTTTTTTGCGACGATATAAGTGTAGAAGCTTAATATGTTGAACCCTTAATTCGTTAGTGTACCAGGCAGTATTTCGATTACTATTGCTCTTCTTAGTAATAAGAGGGCAATGATTATCAATTTCTTGTTTTAAACTATTCATAAAATGTCCCCAAGCTTGTGCACTTGAAGCCGAGTTGCGCAGCATGTCACAGTAGTCATAATTACTAAGACTATCACGAAGTGCTAATATGTTCCTTTGAGATAAACATCTGTAAGATATTAAAGAATGATCGTGATTTATAACTTGCTTAAGTACTGCTATACTAGCCCAAACGCCCGAGTGGTCAGACAAATCAATATCCAGTGTACCACAATGTAATTCATGACCAGGAACATTGGTAATAATATTATCTAAAGCAGCTGCCTTTCTTGTAGGCAAGTCGTTGTAGTAATCCAAACCATATGAACGTAAAAAGTTACAAAATTTAGTTTTTTACTAGGATCAGCAAGCATATTTACATTAATATCACCAATAAATACTATTCCATAATTCTGGAAGGAAAGTAGAAATAACAGTAATTTTTCCAGTTGTTCAACAGATTTTAGAATAGCAATATTAGGTATTCTATAGATAGATACAACAACCAATTTATAGTCTTTGAGTACAACAGCAGCCACCTCCAGCTCCATTTCACAACAGAAAGGATCCAAATATAAGGAGGAGCAAGATTGAAGAAATGTGTTGTGAACATAAATAGCAACTCCTCCATGTGAAGACTTAGATCGACTAAAAAAACTATATAATACATATTCATCAGGAATGTAAAATTTAACTTCATCACATTGTAACCAGTGTTCGTTTAAACAAACAATGTGACAACAAAGTTGAAGCAACACAATATTTAATTCAGTTAGTTTATTACTAAGTGATTGGACATTCCAATGCAAGAAATTGATATTATTCCCAGTAAAATTAAGACCATCAGATCGAATTTCCCTCCTAAAAAATTCATGGTAAGCAAAAGGACTATTATTAAAACTCAAAGACTTATTTGAGATGTTGAAATTTAACTCAAGAAAGGAACATGGCAAATTATGGTCCCTGAAGGCAGGGACCTTTTTAGTTTCCCGTAAGAGGTATAGCTACACCTTTATGCAATATTTTCTTGTTTATATCATGAAGTGAAACAAGGATCTCATCACAGATTATAGTTTTTCCCAATGGATTCAAGTGCATGCCATGTTTTGTAAAAAAAAACGTCTACCTATATTTGCAATGTTGCCTAGAGTAACATTTTTAAAATGTTTACAAATATTTTTTATAACACCATTAGTTTTTGTTATTTCCTGATTTACACATGACCATTGAGGAAGGTCGTATCGTAAAGGAATCAAAAACAGCAACACATTAGTATGAATCAATTGACTTAAAATTAATTTCAAGGATTTAATAAAAGATGATGCAGCATTCCTTGCAATGTCATTAGTGCCAGCCAAAATTGTGCATCTGAAACACAGAGTACGGAAATAAAGGAGAGAATAGAAAACATTGGGTCTTTATTTTTTCTTTGTTTAAGCCCACCTGCATCTTATTTAGCTTCTTCAATGTATCTGATACAGAGACTGTTTACAGGTAGCGTAAATGGAACGTCCTATAGGCTTTACTTTCTGTTCTCGAGCGACCGGTAATACCGCTATCAGATGGTGAGAAATTGACATGCAAAATTGTGCCGCTATAAGCAGCTTTCGACTGACAGCTTTCGAAGACAACTATTTTTATATAAGAATACGCTTCCTGCTGTTGAGAAGATGCTACTGACCTTTAATTTCCTAGTTGAAAGGAATATCACTTTTGGCATCTTCACCGCTAATCAAGTACTAATGTTACGGGTCACGTACGACTGACTCAAACCATACAGGTGTCTGCCTTTTGTTGTCACAATTTTCCCTAATTCTTGTCTGTTCTTCCCTAATATATTGGGAATAGAAACAAATATGCGGTATCCTGGAATTTCATAATACATCATCCGCACTTCTGTCTTTTCTGACTGTTTCCTAATTTATCATACTCATTGCCATTAATGCAATACAATTGTTGCAGGTTGTGTGAGACAAGTTTATCGTTTAAGTATTAGGTTTTAAATCGAGTGGACACTATTGTCACATTGTGACTATGTTAACTATGTTATTAAATTCTTTATCAGTAAGCTCGTGTGATATAATCTAATGTTTGAAAAAATATTTTAATGGAACTATGAAAAAACGTTGTTCGATTTCTGGCTTAAGAAGGGAGACCAACAAAGGAATTCTTCTGCCGAAGAGCATCATAAGGGTTCGTATATCTATGCAGTATTACTAAGTATTGAATGTACGTCACCAATGAATGTACGTCAAAACGCTTTCGTGTGGAGAGGCAACAAAAATGATAGGTTGTTGCTTATTTTTTCCTCTGATTAAAATTGAAAAAAAAATATCCTTGTTCTTCAAGGAGAGGACACAAAGAGGGTCCTCCAACTGCGAGGTCACATCGGCTCTTTAGGTGAGGCTATGACTGGGAAGATAGTGGCCCTGGTCTGAGAAAAGATACCATCCCGGCATTCGCCTGAGGGAACTGACGAATCCTTGGGGCAAAGGGAATTAAACAATATAGAAAATAACAGAATGACTACAAGTTGGTTGCATATTTTAAGCAATAACTATCAATTTGCCCCCTAATCCATGGGTCCGCGCACGACTATGGTTCCTGATATTAATTTTCGTGACTTTAATTAGGGCATATCCGTAAATTGAAGTGTCTAGGAATAAATTTGTTTCGTAGGGAAGAGCGGGCATGTTTGTCCATAATTTGTTGGAAACTGCATGTTCATATAGCAGTTTCACTATTATAGGAAAAGAGGACTCATTCAGATATTATTACGTGGCCATTCAGGACCATATTTATTCCCCTGTGAACAAGGTAATTTCAATGAGTTGGCAATATTGGGTATACTTATGGCAAGAAGCGCAAACAGTCATAAGTCACCTGGGGTACCTGCCTCGATCTGAGGGAAATCCTTGGTCGTTGTTCATTAGGATGTGTGTCTGCTGGGGACTTCGATAGATCCTCTTAAATATACAATGATAGAAGGCGATGCTAATAATTATATATATAGGCCTATACTAAGGTTCCGTAGACGAGTGTGTTAGTTAACTCATGTAATTACTGGCTTTTACCAGTTGGAAAATGCAAGAGAGAAGTACAATTCGAAATTTAGTCACCATATAGAGCATGATAAGTGTTAAAACGATGGACCAGGTTGTTAAAATTTTAATACAGGGCTTGGCGGATCGTACCTCATGAACGGAAGTAGGGTCCACTGGTGGCTCAAGATCACCGAAATCGGGGTTAGGTAGATTGATGCCTTGTAAGTGAATGGTCCAATTTTGATCCAAAATATGTTCCAAGGAATCGAACTATGGTAGGTTCAATAGAGGTAACGACAGCTCAAAGGTGCTTAATTTTGTCCATGAGGCTGGGAAAACGTGTTGAGTATTAATATCTTTGCGGTGGCCTGGTGGAAGGGAAAAGAGGAGGAGATTAGTTCTTTCTTTAATTTGAGATTGCATTCACAAGGTAGTTCAATGTGCACTTCGCCTATGCCGTTTCAGGATAGGTTGTTACCTAAGCAGTTACTAGTGAAATTTTCTTCTGTATGAGTCAGAAGGTAATTTCTTTCTCCTAACTTTGTTATTAACGGTTGATTACCACGTGTACAGGATATATCAGTTATTTTATATCACGTACGAATAATTGATGTCATAAATGTTTAACGCATTCTTCGGAAGTAATTGAAGAGAGAGACGTAGTATCCTGGTCTCGTATTAAATTTTGTGAGAGTTAGTCAGGATTCTTAATGTTGTGTTCTCGACTGCTAATAGAAGGGGTTCCGCTCTTATATAACAAATAGATCCATTGTAGTGAAAAGGGAGCACTTCTAAAGAATACAATTCATAATCTGTATCTGCATGAATTAAAGGTACCTACACGACTATAACTGTTTCATTAGAGGTCATGTGAAAGGACGTTGTCCTGAGGTGGTAGTATTCTAAAATTTGTGATCTAGGTATTACGAGTTTACGAGTCTCTAATTTATATTCAAGGGTTAAAAGATCTTTGCCCAATAAGTTCGAGGATACGTGTATTAAAGATAATCTTTGATCGTATACAATGTATATAACGTTAGAATTTTATTGGTTCGAATGGTTTCGGCAAATAATGTGGCAAGGGACAGGGTGCTTACTACATGGGAAGAATTTTGTTATCTTCCCCGAGGTAGTTTTTCGCTATATATTCTAGCTGCGTGATGCGATTCTAGATTACGTTTACAGTATTAGCAACATTATTAGTATAATTTGTGACTGCTTTCGATACTTGAACTAGACGTTGGTGGTCATTATGTAATTGTTATTTTAATTTCGAGGTTTGAATTTCGACTTCGCGCTGTTCTAAATCGTACTTTTGAAATGTGTATTTAGAAATAATGTCACAACACCATTCTATAGCCGATCCGATAAAAGAGACACCGCGGATCAACTTATAAGGGGAAAATAAGCGATGAATTTGTTTACTTTTCAAATGAGTGTCAATTAATCTTAACACTTCGGCAATCAGCTCTAAAGATTTGCACAACTCGTGATTAGGTAATTTCTAAGTAGAGCAAAACTCAATTTTAAAGATGTTTCTCAAGAAATTTAGTTCTGTAGATAGGTTTGTCTCTGGAACATTAGGGATACCGTAGATTATGGGGACTAGTTTGATATATGGTGTGCGACTAAGGGTTGTACAATGAACTCCTGGGTTAATTCGGATATTTTGTACCGCTAGTACTTTACTTACAGTAAGTGGACAAAAGAGATGGATCCAGAGCGCCATCTGAAAGAGGAATTGTGGGAGAGAATTAGTCTTCTAACAATACTTCCTTCCTAAGTTTTATGATAATTTTGTTGCGAGGGAAAATCAGGCTGAAACGGAAACAATGCAGATTTCTTATATACTTGTTTAATGAAGGGTTCTAACTTTCGATAGGTTAAATATAGCCAGATTTTAAAAGTAAAAAGAGAAAAGAAACGTAGAAATTTCTTAATGCAAAAGTTGATGAAAAGCTCGCGGATATTCAGGTAAAAGATATTCTTTCGTAATTTAAATGGTATGCTGGAGGAAATCTTGTTCGATAGTTTCTGTAGTGTGTATCAAGCAATTCACTGCGCTGGGAACCCTGGAAGGATGCATAGGTTCTATGATAGGATGACGCTCTGATGCTCATGGTACAACCACTGGAAGCGGCTTGATGTAAGCAAGGTATGGTAACTTTCTGGAGTTCATTTTGTAAGTTTACCTTCCATAAAATAAAAAAAATATCTGAAGTAGTCTTTTTATTTGGAAGCCCGCGAAACCACCCCTGCCCCTTGCATGCTTTGCACAGAGTAAGTCGTGTAACACGTACATCTTAGTACTTCTCAACATGGGGCAAGCTTGTCCCTAGGGATTATTGGATTGCCGGAGTTCCGGCATTCCAACAATCTCCTGTGTTCCATCTGTTCGAGACAGCTGGTGTTGCGGGACAGACAAAAGTCTGGCGTCTAGAATGTTCTTCAGGTCTCTGTTCCTGAATAGTTGGAACATTTGCTTTGGGGGGTCACTACCTATTATTTGGTTAGTTATTTTACAAAAACATACAATACACATAGAACAATACAGGACGAGTACAAGATGACACAATTCGTAGGCTTGAGAATGGATTCTTCTTCTTATCAGCGACACCCTGTAACGAGACTAGTAAGATTAATTGCTGCTTTCGTTGGTTGGTATCTTCTTTCTGCTTTGTTGGAGTTGTCCTACCACAGGGGTAGCCATCCGGTCTTCTACTCTGCTGTTCTTCATGCTGTCTTCTATCCTGAAGGGAGAAGAGAAGCTGGTAAAACTGCTTGCTGGTCAGTCCTAGATGAATGTATTGTTCTGCATGAATTTTTCCATCTTCTCTTCTTCCTCTAGATGATTATCCACACTCATACTGCGCACATTCACTCGCAGGTTTGATATGCACAATTTCAACCAGTAGTTGACATTTCCGCAACCTTCGGTCAGTTTCTCTGATTATAATGTTTCCACTATGTTTGCTAACATTAATCCCGGTTCTCACCACGACTGACACGCACTTTCACACGTTTGAGTGTCTCTTGCTGGAGTTCCATGCAAGGCACTCTGTACTACTGGAGTTTCAGCAGCGATACTCTAATATGCTACTATATTGTTAATCCTGTTTTTAATGTTTACACTGTTCTAATATTTTTATTTTCTCACTTCGTTAAGTTTGGATAGATGGTCGACGCGGGAAACCCGTCTCGTGCACATAGACACTGCACTCTTTTGTCCGATGGTCGCTCATACACTTTCATACTTGGAGTATTTCTTACTCTTGCCCCGCTGTAGGGCACATCCCCCTTGCAAAGAATCTTCTTTTGTAGAATGATGAACATTTCTCTGCCGTCTCTCGGACGGTCGCCACCAGCTCCGGAGTTCTCAGAACTTTCGTGACTGGTCATTTCCTCAAGAGGGCTCTTTGTTCTCTGACTAGATCTTCAGTCTCTTGGCATCTAAGAGCAACGTGGTCCGGTAACGCAACAAACCCGCAGGCGTGGCACATATTATCTTCCACTAATTTTAGATCTTTGAGTTCTAGCCGCTAAGGGCCATGACAGGTAACGAAGTGGAGCAACACTCCTTCGATTTCCAGTTGCATTTTAGACCTTTCAGCCACATTAGGTAAGATGTTGTAAACTCTTCTTGCCTTGGATGAATTTTCCCAGAATGATTGCCACGCACTGATCAGGATATCTTGCATATCGCTTCTACTTTCAGCTGGTTGATGGAGAATACCTTCTGCCTTGTCTTCTCGTCCTTTCTTGAGACAGTACGCGGCCTCCATCCTTTTTACCTTTAGATGCATGGGAATCGTCACCGCCGCCACCTGGAGTGCTTGTACTGGAGTTGTTCTGTAGGCTCCTATGAATCTCAGTAGTATTTGCCGTTGAGACCTATTGACGATTTGCTGAAGAGGTACATCATCCATCCGGTGGCTCCAGGCGCTGGCGGCGTAACCAACTACAGACCGAATTATGACATCATGGTACATCCTTACTATTCTCAGAGGTATTATATAATCCTTGATTGCTATCTTGACTATCTTGTTTGATAACTTAACTGCTATATCATTTACTGTCGTAACATAGGTTCTAAAATCTAGCTTCTCATCCAGATTAATACCTAGGTATTTGAACTTCCTTTCTCTTTTTATTGTCTTCCCATTGATTTTTATTATCGGCCCCCTGTTGAAGTTTAGATTGCCTTTAAATAAAACATATTTAGTCTTCTCGGCTGAGATAGTTAGTTTATTGTTGTTGCACCATGATGTCATTCTACCTATGATTTGGTTTGCTTTATTATTTAATGCATTTCTGTTGCTTCCTTTAATTATAACCGCCTGATCGTCCACGTAGCCCACTGCCCTTTCCACTTGATCAAGTTCATTCAACATTCCCAGACACGGCTGAAATAATGTCCCAGATTATAGGTTTGAGAACGGAACCCTGCGGACATCTTTTCGTCGGATTCTTCAGCATGACGCCATCAGCCGTATTTACTTGTATTGTTCTTCCTTGGAAGTAGCTTTAAATTGATTTCCGGATCGCAGGGTGGACCCCTATGTTTTAGCTTTTTTAACATTGACGGCCACCATACATTATCGAAAGCTCCTGCGATGTCAAAGAAGATTCCCATAGCGTATTTACATTCTTGTTCATTAAGTGTGCTAATAGTTCCGCAAAACTCATTAATCGAGTCCTCGGTCGACTTGCCTCCACGAGATCCGTATTGCAGCCTACATTCTTGGAGATTTTATCTTCTGTCGTTTATTCTTTTAGCTATGACTTTTTCGAAGATTTTTCTTATCACATTTAATAGGAGTATGAGTTCGCGTTTGCCTTCCCCTTTATGCAATATAATTAGGTTTGCTTTTTTCCACACGGTTGGGAATCTTCCACTGACTCAGACATTCGTTATATAGTTAAGTTAGGTGTGGTATCCAAAAGTCTTGCAGGGAATTATATATCTCATATTCAATCCCGTCTGGACATAGCCTTATTGGATTTAAGTGTTTTTATTGCAACCGCTACTTCGTCATTTGTTACTGTAGGTTACTTGGTTCGCGTCATCGGTTGGGGGATGCTTTGCATCATGCCTAATTTGTATGTTTTCTTCTTCAATATAGTCAGGAAATAATTTAGAGAACAAAGTTCCACTGTTTCTAGCCAATTTGTTGTAAAAGTTGCGTCTTCTATCTTTAATGTATTCTGAAGTAGAAGCAGATGCTTCTAGATTAGTACTTACAGGTGGCGTCACTTGTGGGGCTTCTACTTTTGTTTCGCTGAGGTCGTCTTTCAAGGGAGCCTCGCTGGCCTTCAATAAGACATGGTAACTATTTTGGGACCATTTCTTATGTTCCGATAGAGGAATGTCATCCTCGTTCCAGTCACATAAAACTAGAACACAGTGGTAATATGTGGTTCTATCACCTATTTTTAGATAGAAATACCTTCGGTGAGCTCGGCTGGAGTCTGTTTTAGAGCCTTTGGCCAACAATCAAATGAATTTAACCGTGCGGCCATAATACTGTGTATATTTTGATGTGCACGAAGGAAGAACAGAAAATAAATCAAGTATCTGCCTAGTTTATCGTCAAGAGAGTTTTGGTTTAAAGGGGTTAAGGGGGTGAAGTTTCTTCCAGTAATGTCACGGGATCCACGTTCAGGGAGAGAGAATTGCCTTAGTGACATCAGAGTACTCCCTGTTGTGTCGTAGTTGGTGTTAAACGGGGCGGTACTGAGCTCGATTGGTATATTTGCAACGTCGAAACCTCTGAGGAATTAACAAAATTGTTCCCACTGTCGATGTTCGTGGTCAGCGTTGTCCCCTTCTATGAACTGACCTAGTTGAACGCCACAAAACATATATTCTAGGTTTTCAGTGTCACGAAGGTAAAAGAAAACTGATTTTGCTGAGGACTCTGCACTCTTCGGAATCTTCTAAACGTAGGGAGGCGTGCTCTCTCATTGTGTAAATTCAGCTCTCCATATGCTATGTTATGAGAATTGTGGCGATCAATGTACTGCATGTAATATATTATGATCTGACAAAATACATTCTGGTAAAAATATAAATATGTGCTAATGCTAATTAGCATGTAATTATACATGACTACAGTAAACTACAAATTGAAATAAAAACAATATCCAATACGTAAAGTAATACCATAATAATAAGAATTCATACGACAGAAGTGAAAGACATACCGTAACATTTAAGTCGTAGCTTTCGCACAGAAAGGTCACTTGAAACGGGTAAAGCGGTATTCGCTATTATATACAGCTAAATAAAAAATAGATTAGATTTACAGACTGTAAATCAGGATGGGAGAACGGGTACCTAGTGGGCAGAGAACAATAAAAAATGTAGGAGGTCAGTAATCCAGACAGTCTATAGGCTTTCTCCTTTCAAGTCAAGGAAAAAACTCAAGATAAGCTAGTAGAAGGATCGTTAAACAAAATTGATGGAAGGTCATTATGTTGCATTTTACTATCGTAAAGATAGAGTTCCTTCAGAACTCATGCATAGGAATAAAAAAAGGTGTGTTACTGCGCAAGCTGGATGATTGATTCGGTGATATGGTTGAATACGGCATTCCAAAATAGATGAAGTTTGGTTGTATATCCGTGGGATACCTAGAGTGGTTAAATATAGGACCGGATGGAACGGGAAAGTACTCTGCATGAGATGGTATGCTTCTCTACCTATACTGTAGATGGGGTATGCTAAGGAGAGTTTTGTCAAGAAATCACTCATTATCTCTTCGTAGGTGAGATCGCCGGATTGAGGTGCAATATCTGTGAAGAAATGGCTGCCGAGGGCAGTAATAGATGCAAAAGAAAGGGTGGAGTTAAGATAGTCTGCGTGATGGATGCAGGTTCCATTTGCACTGTTTGGTTGTGTACAATAATTGTGAATGAAACTTCCCGCGCTTCCAAAGTTGAATACAAGGCTTCCGAAATTGAAAAACGAGAAATTTTAATTACTGTTGAGGGAGAATATGATCCCAGTAGGTTATTGTTTTCAAGTGTCTCTGGGCTGTTGGAAGATGGTGGTAGAACCACATTGCCCCTACTGGTGAGAGTTAAGTAAGTGTGCAATGTAGTATTGGTGTACTTTGTGTGAATAAAAATTCAAGATACAAGAAACATAAAATTCGTGACTAATATTCATCTCTTATACTAACATACATATAATCAGGCAGAACGCTAATGGATGTAAATATTTATATAGAGAATTAAAATAAAAACATAGACAGAAAGACAAAAATCATACACAGAATTATCATAAAGAGAAATGCAAGGTGGTAGTAGTAGTTGGTGACAAATAATGACAAATAAAAAAAATAATTGTCACTTAGTACGTAATAATGTGGTTTTGCAAATGATCAGCATATCGCAAATGCTTATCATTACTACCCGGCTGACCTCGACAAGGATCCGTAATATCAATCTGAATGATGATATCGTCACCTAACTGGAATTCTTCGTTGGTATTTAACACATTTTCAATTCTCTGGAACATCCTGCCCGCTGTAAGATGTGCCAGTACTTCGAATGGTATGTATATTGGCTTTCCAACAGTACAATTGGAACTGTCAAACTTAAAGTTTACTTTGGATGCTGGATTGACATCCTTAAGTAACTTGTCCATGGGAAACAGAAACAGGTTGATTACAAACGCCTCCAGGTCACGAATGGTTGTTACAATTGGCTTGATCAGACAAAAAGACATGCCGTTGTACATCAATACAAAAGACAGAAATTAAATCCAATTGATACGAAACAATATAGACTGTTCCGTATGGGTTTCGAGGTTAACCAGACAACAAGAAAATGCAACATATGATTGTCGTTTTCTGAAGTACAAATTTATTATGTACACCGGTCTTTTAAGGTACCGTTACTATAATTGCCACAGCTGTGAAATGTGCTTTTAAATATTTATATGGATAACCAAAACCTGATCCTAGCTGTTAGACAACATTCTTTGTAACACGCTGATATTAACGACATAAACCGTCGTGTGACGGTTACATCAGACGACAAACTAGGTCCTAGCGGTTCAGCACCTTATTTTGCAAATTCAAACCTGTATTCCTGGAGTGCTACAGTATGCACAAATTGGTTTATAGGAAATGACGAATTTAGTATCCGAGGAGTTATACCACATTATACTGCACTAATATGTTTATATTCAATAACACTTGTCTGTTGGTGGCTCGTTACCTGTCTTCTGTATTCGTGTACGTTATATTTGTATCACTTTTATGTCTAATTCTAACATATAATATTCTGTACACCTGAACTGTGTTTATACCATGACTTGTACCTGTTTATATTCACGTGTAGAGCTCCATGTAATGTCACCCAAGCGCCGCATTCGTTAATTGCGCAATAAACACCTTTTATAATTACAATCATTGAGTTTTATTTTTAATCCTGCTCTAAAGCCGAAAGTGAACCTCCATGTTCAAAGACCTTTGTTCACAGCACATTCAAGATTGCCTGTAGATCGTAGTCATTAGCTGTCATCCCTATATATGTGCGTATAAAATTTTCTACTTGGATGTCTTGATCTGGATGCATTTCTACCAGTATGTTATAAAGGATCTCATGTGTATTGAAAAACGCCAACGTCTCCAAAACTTCATCTTTTAAATCATCCATTGAACAGTTTCTACAAGCAGGATCATCATATTCTGGAGGAATGCCGCAGTAGCACTGAATGCAGGCCACAGACAATGTCGGTTTTCATCGATTTATAACTTGTAATATAAAGTTCTCGCTCACGTGTAAGTCGAAACAGTCACACACTGCCATTGTGCTCGGCACTAGGTGCAATGCTTGTCGACGAAGCACTTTATAGGAATTGCCAATTAATCAGAGTGTTCAATTTCATTGCGATCGTGATATATAGCTATCCAATGACAACACTGTAAAGACAATCGGTAGAAAACGCGTGTGGCCAACTGGTAGACGTAGCTTTTGGCTAATTAGTGTAAATCATTACTTTATCTGTGTTCATATCACTTTGCATTAATTGATCACGTTCTTCATCGTTGGTCATGGCGTCGAGTAAACGGACTGTGCTATTTGCCTCTAGCAAGTGACGTAGCGCTTCCCCGAACTATGGTTGCAATCGGTTGGGTAATGTGTTGGCTAGTGCAACCGTCATTACAACTTTGAACCGATCTCTGCTATCATCGGAATGTCATTTTCGCTTTCCGTACTCGTCCAGTTACCAATCTCTACTCTCCATACCCTGTATTGTTTTCTCGAGGGTAGTTTCGCAGCTGTGCCAGTTCTTGTCCAATCGATGCTTTACCAATCGAATGACTAGGTTTAAATACCAATCTGTTCGTTGCTTCGGCTATTGAGTGTCATGTATATTTCCAGTGTTGCAATAGTTCTACGCGGTGATGGTCTGTTTGTGTGCTATTCGCTCCACAGAAACCCTGCAAATCGTCGCTTAATGCCTCTGACATTTGATTCGTATATCCAACGGGTATCTGTATACGCGATGGCCTACATAGTTGCATATGTCTATGTTTCCACTTTTCCTACCCATTATCTATATCGACTTGGGATTACCGTGTTCGATCGTTGGTCCTAAAAGCATATACTCCATTGTTGTCCAGTCTGTTAAGGACTGGTAATACGTAAAGAACGGTATATTTAAGAACATGGTTTGTTTGTAATAATATTCTGTATGCCGTTGTTAGGTGTGCCGGATATTATGTTTGATCTTTAACGGGTATGAACGAGGCAATCCATCCAAAGCTTTATTCATTGGACTCTGGTAATATTGACATTTCGCTACGGTGACATCATACTTTCCACATCCTAGGGTTGAACACGTCAGCGTTGGCCTCTTGGTATCTCGCTCCGTGTTTTATTATTAATATTCTTACGTTCAATATTATTCATATTTTAATTCAGATTTCCGCTTCTCAAGAAAGCAAGCAAATGATGTGATTGCATTACTAAACCACATTTCCAATACGACATTATTTCCTCGTCCTGTGGTGTCCTGTGATTGGCATTGATCCTTTGCATTCAACTAAACGGTAGCAATGGAACAATAGCGATAGCACATGGGTGCCAAACGAGATAGCAGTAGTGTTTGATCTATATGTCATATCTACAATGTTCCATTGCCATGCTGACATTTTTAGCCTCAGACGCAGACTCCCCGCAGTTCGTTACCTATATTTTTATTTCTCTCTACATCCGCGTTTGAATTTTCCAAATCGGTTAATAAACATCGAAGATACAGGAAATTCCAAATTTCGGGATGTTTTCCCCCAGTTCCATTTTACGGTTGTGTATATTAGACACAGTCACAATTGTCTTCCCATGTCACGTCGACTATGCCATCTTTTTGAAAGTTGGCATTTTCTATGCAACTACTTGGCCGTTTATACCACATTAAACAATGACAATATCGGATATTCGAGAATTTTCTCTGGTTTATTTTTTAGTTGTACCATTTTTGTGTAGAGCCCAAAAAGTCTTTACATTCGATGTAGAATATGATAGCATTTTTGAATTGTTAATTATCAGTCAACATAAAATGCGACCAGTGCTGCGAACTTTGTCCTCTTTATCTGAAATACGCCATCTTCTTTATCTGTGGGGTTGTCGACCTAATTGTTAGGGGGTTGAAAATGTACATCTTGGATTTTGTTAAGGTGAGTCAGACATTATTGGTCGATCTGGTTGCCAACACTGTTTTGGTGTCTCGATCACGCTTTGGACGAGACAAATACACGGTTAGCACGAGCCAGGGTTCTTTTCCTCTGCGTCGTTTGGGGTGGCCAAGCGGTAGCTTGTTGATCTGCCCGTCCATAGTTTGATCTGCCTGGCTGAACTATGGGCATGGATTTTATCAGCTCCTGGTAACTCGTGACAGGCCGACATTTATCGGTATTACACTACCACAAAGCATGTCGCCTTCAGCATATGGTTGTACAAGTTCTGGGCTGGGTGCCTCCACTAAACTAACGTTAACGCTCATATCCAACTCGAGAGTGAGCAGGAAACGTACGATGCCGAACAATACCGACCAATGCCGATATCAATATGACATATTTAAGTTTCTCTCTTTCATTTTTTTCCTAAATTATTTTTTAAAATATATTTTAAATTCCCTTTCATAGATCTACCGAATCTTTGAGTACCACTTTTCCTGCTTGTCTATTTCCCTAACCACGATTTCAATGCCTTTGGTCGATATCTCCTTACCCCGACTCCCTTTTCTGAATATCAAAGATTTCTTATGTTCACTGCTGGCAATTTACGTACCGTTTTTATTTCTTATTACTTCATGTCTTGGCAATCATTTGAATACCCATGGCGGATGTCTGTTCTTTTCAAGTGTCTTTTGATTATATAAACCCATTTTTCTTCTTACCTGTCGCCTTACAGCATTTAGCTTTCTGTACGTCGTTATTAGCATATCAACGATTTCAAGCCCATTTAGGATGTCTCCTGCCACCGACTTTTTTCTTAATATCAGAGATTTATGTTCACCTGCTCGAGATTTACGTACATTTTTTCTTATTTCGTAATCTTTATTTCAGAAACATCTCGCGTCTCTTGTTACCGCGTGACTTTGTTCGAAGCACAAATGTATCTTCCAGTTTAACCCTGCAAAATGTTGTTTTGCCTTAGTATTTCGCACAGTGTTCCCTTCTTTATATACTTTTTGCCTTAACACTAGTACTGGTTGGATGTTTTGCCAGTCTATTCTACACTTGTTGAAACGTATCTTGGTTCACAAGAGCTGGTTGTAATTTGTGTGCTGCGTGTGGCCAAGAATTATATCCGTGAACACATCTATGTAGTGGTAAGTCTTCTTTGTTGTAAAATATTTCCACATTCTTTGATTCAGGCTGCGATTCAGAGGTTCTACGAGGCTTGCCTTAATATTGAGGTTTCCGGTTGTGAAAAAATGAATATGTTACTTTTTAAGTACGCCAGAAATGCTCTGTTAACAAACTCTGTAGTTTTATATGTTTGTAGGCGTGGAGTTTACGTCTGCAGGTAGATGTAAATATTTTCTCGAAAACCTTTATGATATTTTCACCAGTTTTACTACGGACAGGTACTGCAAATGCATAGCGACTAAATAGATCGATCGCTGTTAAAATATAGCGGTACCCATCATTATATTTTTGAAGACTTTCCATATCTACCAGGTGCGCTTGCCACTGATCGTCATTATTAAACACAAGATAGGGATTGAGTTCAAAACATTTTCGCACTGGTTTATGTAATTTATATGTCGGCTGCTCTTTTAACCACTTTTCCACTCGCTGTAAAGGTATTGATTTCTTTACAGCTTTCCATAATGTCTGAGCCGTTGAAAATGAGGCAGCATTTGCAGGGTTATAGTCAATATTAGCTTACTTCTACATAGCCCATAGTTGCGCCAAGTGACAGCTTTACGTTTATGTGTTGGTCCCGGCTCCTCCGCTTCCTCCTCCTACTCTGTTTTTGTGGGGGGCAGCAGCTGTCAACTTTCGAATATACTATATACGTTAAGGGTTAACTATATACTCTAAGGGTATATTTGCTTTTGCTAATAGTACAGTCAAGGGTTCCCAGCCGGTGGGTGGAATATTTTTCTTACGACACCTAACAAAATTATATATTAAATGTACTATATTAGCACCGGGAATTAATTTGCCATATATATTAATGTTACCATTTGCATCCCAATGAATATTTTGGTTTTCTTTTAATTTGTGTAGTATAGGCCGTGCTTTACGCAGACACATTTCGGGAAGAGTACATATTATTTCATCGTCCTCCTCCTCACGATTCTTTGTAACTGTTGCGAGTGTGGTGGGTTCAGGAACAACGTGTAATTATTTTTGCAACACCTTTCTGTATTGTACCCATTTTTCTTCTACACTCATACTCTTATAATTTAAAATATTCTTCATCTAATCATCGAGATTAGATATAGTTTGGTAATGATGTACTTTTTCTGGCGAGATTAAAATAATTTTTTTCGCATGCTGCATGATTATTATTACTTAATTAGACTAGTAAAAACCTGTTAGAATGGGGGTAAGCAATGCTGTGAGAAAACCACCTTTTTGTACAGTTATTCGTTTTTTTTGTTTCAGCGTCCCTTTCTTTACCAAATACCTAAACTGGTTTTTATATTTCCGCAATTTATTTTTCTCCTTTTTAATTAACGAATCATTTCCTTGCAATACGTTATAGGAACATTCACAAATAGAACGAATTAATTCGATATCTGCAGTTTATAATATTGCTTTGCGTACTTTAGGTTTTGCCTCTGCTAAAAGTCTTAGTAAGTGTGCATTCTGCTTATTAATCATTTTTGATCTTTCTACCCTAATAGCTATTATAGTAAAATGGTTGTTAAATATGTAAAATATTGAAGAAGTTATATTATAGGTACATAAACATAATTGAAAGAATCCGAGGGGAAAACGTTTGTTCGAACACGGTTCTCATCAGCGGTATTTTGTTTTAAATCAAATAGTAGGTAACCATGAGCATTTTGGGTTGCGTCCTCATAGGCCTCTTGTATATATCTTGCGTTACCCGGATACAATTGAAGTATTAGATAATTAATTTGACCCTGATCTCTAGGATTTTTAAAAGATACCATGTAGTGGTTGTTTAAGGAAATATCTACCATACCTTTGGCCTGATGGAATATATTTTGAGTAATAAACATAACACTTAGGTTTCGATGATGACTCCTTTAGTAAAGAAGTCTACAATTTGACCATTACACCCACGCATTTAACCGTCAATTATAAAAGATGGGGCCTGTCCGCGGAAAATCATCAATCTTTGGCAGACCCTTTTTGAATGTGCACGAAAATAAAGTCTCATACAAAGGCTGCCACTCGTCATAGCACCAGAGAATATTATTTTCCTTTTTCAGCATGGTGTTTTAAAAACTCTTTCAGAAAATACGATTTCCCACATCCCGTGGCGCTGGGCACAGATGCTCTCTTTTCTTTGGTAGTGTCATTATGACATTTACCGTTGTGTATCATTAGTCCTCTAGAATTGAGAAAATATTTATTACATTTTGAGCAGAAATAATCCCTGGAATTAAAACTGACTCCAGCGGAAGTGATGATGGACTTGATTATTCATTGTTATTTCATTGTTAAAATTATTTTTTTAAAGTTGGTAGATATTGCTATTGTTGAAGAATTCAAAATCTTTAACGAACAATAACTGAAGTTTCCTTTCTTCAACATGATACAAAACATGAAGTGAACAAAATCGCATGCAATAGGAGCGAATCCATGTCGATTAACAGATCACTCATGTAGGGTAAGACACCACACCAGAAGAAAACAACTCGCACTACATAGAAACGCTCTGAAAGATGGAACGGAGTCAACATGACAACAAACAAATTTCTAGCGCCGACTAGCGTCTCTGAATTATGAAGAATCACCAAACACCTCAGGGCATGTAGAAAGTCAAGAGTGGAAACACATACACCAATAAATCACAATTATACCATCAAAACTAATAAATTCGCGGAGCCGAACTAAAACACGTCTATTTGGATCCAACAATTAACATTTTAAAAAATCAAAAAATCGAATCGCTATAGTTTTTAGAAATAATAATTGTAGAAATAACCGGTTTTCAATTTTCTGCAGCGATTTTCAGACATATATACTCTGAGAGTTTCTGAAAATAATTCATAATTCTGTTTTAATAATTCTGGAGCAACGGGGGCAAAAATTCGTAAACATTCGAACCGCCATATCTCGAAAACAGTAACAGGTTTCGAAATTCGGCATTGCCGTAAACAATTAACATAATTTGAGAGTTCCATACTTCCAAAGGATCAAAGGACCAAAGGATCAATTGCCGTAAACAATTAATATAATCTGAGAGTTCCATACTTCGAAAGGATCAATTTTCGAAAAGGATCAAAAAGACCAAAGGATCAATTTCCCAAAAATTCAAACCGCCATATCTTGAAAACGGCAACAGGTAAAGTCATGCGGGTTTCAAATTTGGCATTGCCGTGACTAGACCCTGTTATAATATAAATTTCATACTTCTACAATCCCGAGGGACGAAGTTAGTAAACGGCACTAAATTTGACATTAGCACACAAAAATACATATACGATAAAAATTTAATGTCCCTACGATCGCTCTGGGCGAAGTTAGCAAACGGTACGTGGTACACAGAAACTGACTTCAAATTTAAGTTTAGAACAGAAAAATACATAAAATGTGCAAGTTTCATAATTATGAAGCCAATTTTTCAAAATTCGACAAAATTCAAACCGCCATGTCTTGGCAGGGATAGGTGATAGTATGAAGCGGTCTTCAAATTCAGCATTGCCGTGAGAAATAACATATACTCTGAAAGTTTCATAATTCTGGGACAGCAGGTCAAAAATCGAAAAAATCGAACCGCCATATCTTGAAAACGGCAACAGGTAGAGGAATTTTCATTAACGACAAATCCATCTGACTATGCAAGTGATCAGGTAATTCATCTAACTTCCGAACAAGTTTTTCCCATTGAAATTCAGACGGGCATATGCAACCTTGTCGACATTGGTAATCACTTGTTGTCAACATTCATTAAGAAACGCTTACTTCAAGATTCAGAGCCGTCGGTCTCTTTCTGGTCACCTAAGTAAAATACTATAGAGGTAAAGTACAACACCACTTAGGGCGGCTTCTCATGTATACGTGCGTGCATTGCTTGCAATTTACCCTTTTTAAACTATTTTACCCCTTCCCCCTTGTTGGTTCAAGATACATCCCAGTGACATTTTTCTACAAATTGTCCCTACATCAGACTCATTTTAACCTCAGGAGTACTTCCATTTCGGCTATATACTGTGTGCCATTTTATTTCCATGATTATTGCATAATTAGCAAGCCTGTTAATTATATGATACACTATTTGATCCTATTTTTGCTAGAGAAAGAAATTACCACTTGGAAAAGGAGCGGTCCGGTCCTTACCTTTCCAAGCTATTTGAACCCCTACCCCACCATTTTAGGTTTGCGGTACAACCCAGTGACATTTTTCTTTCTTAGTTTTAGCCCTCAATAGTACTTCCCTTTCAACTATATGCTGTATGTTATTTTATTTCTATGATTAATTATTATTTTCCATAATTACTGCTTAATTAGCTAAGCTGTTAACTGAGTATTTCACCATTTGATACTCCTTTCTTGTAAACGTCTATTTGTTTATGATTTTACTTGAATTTACGATTTTATAACATTAACACATTCTTTATGTTACACCCGACATGTTTTCAGCGTTTTCTGTATCTGGTATTATGAGAGCATTATTCTATTCGTACTTTTAAGAAGGCGGATTTCTACATGATGGGTATGACTGTATTTATTTCACGTACTACCACGATTTTAAGTACTCTGAACGTCACGTTCGCTTGTTACAGTTATTCACAAGTCTTAAATGCATTTTCTAGAGCTCTCTGTGCATTCGACCTAACTTTGTTAAGAGTTCTTGAAGAAGGCGAGAAAAAAACATAACGTCTGTCCTTTGAATACATCCATTTGCCATAGGGGTTATTCCATCTAACCAGTGCTTGCCCGAACAGGTTTGAAAGGGAGGCCTTTTTTAAATATTTTTCTGACCGTATTTTCTAAGGGAAAGAAGTAAATACACATTCTTTTCCTTTTTATATCTTTATATAATTGTCAACTCCTTCTTGAACTATACAATCCCTTTTCCGTTTTTATTTTATATTTCTGCTTTTCTAATGTCAGAGACATAACACTACTGTAGTAATACGAGCCCTTTGGGCCCCCCTATCTCATATGCTAGCAAGCGAGAAGATGGTGAAAAAAGATGAGGTACGTGGATGGGGACTGACACATTCGTCATCAAAACGTAGACAATATCTTCGTTACGTGAGATGGTAACAAAATGTGTCAGGTCCTAAGATCTTAAGAACCAAGAACCGAGGTGAATATATCAGAAGGAAAAGAAATGTACCGAAGGCTATTGTGTCGCAGACCGTTCGCTGTATATTCCTGGAAGAACGAGATAGATTTATCGTTAATGCTAAAGAGAACTGTCTGGAATCCTCATGAATGTTGCCGGCAAGGCTTAAACTAGAGATCGTGAGATGTAACAGGAGGCCATTGTTTAACTATGTGATATGTCTGATATGAGAAGCTGTGAATGAACGACTTTTAGTTGGTTCTACCGCACTTGATGACAGCTGTCACGCTGAGGAATGAGATATATAATTTTCTTTAGAAAATATGTTTTTGAAAACAATAAAATATTTCAGAAAAAAATATAAGAGAGAATTTCTAATGAATGATATTGTTGTCAGGATTGTTCGGTATGGTTCGCTTGTGTTCGTCTGCTGTTTAATGTTACGTTGGAGGCGCGCGTGCACGTAATATTAGTAACAGAGCACACCCAGTTTCGGCAACAACTTATAAAATCATATGATGAAAACAACATTGTGGTAGACCACCTCAGGTATATATGACAGCATACTAGCATTAGCCAGTTCGAAGTTACCGTGAGCCGATGGATTCCATTCCCAACACCAACTAAGGACTCGAACCCAGAACCTTCGGCTCAATGGCCCACCACTTGGCCACCTCAACTTGCAAATAGGAAGAAAACCAGGATACGTGTATTGGGCTAGTGCAAAACATGTGTTGGCTCTGTTGAAATCATGATTGAGTCCATAAAGCAGCGTTGCCATGCAGATCGAGGAAAGATGTCTGAACCACTTTAATAAACACTCCGGTTGTACATTGGTAACCCAATAAAAATAGTTCGCAAATCCTCCCCACAAATACTAACCTGGCATATTTTAGATGAAGAGGACCTTTTTGCACTGGTCTGTTGTTTGGTGACTGATACCGAACCATAAAAAATGCTAATAGACATCGAATTCTAAACCTCTTTGGGCTCGACAGAAAACTGGATCATTGTAAAATGAAAAACACAAAAATTTCCTGAAAATCCCTGAATACGCTATCATCATTGTTGAATGTGGTAAAAACCGCGGTGTGCATGGATATATAATGTCAAGCTAACAAAAAAGCTACCATAGTCGACAGGCCACTGGACGAGGAGTGTAAAGCGATATATAACGTACGATTTCGGAATATGAAACCCGTGACAAATGTCTGGGAATGTGGAATTGGGTTAATCTGCCTTGTTTGCTAACCTATTTCGAAGCATCAAGCGTGGATGTAGAGAGAACTAAAATTAAAAGTTCTCTAACGTATTATGATGTGGCTAATACCCAGAATAAAAATACGTGACTTTATATAAAAAGAATCTTCGGACAAAGTTCCGAACGTAGGAATATGATGAAATTGTATCGTTTATTAACCGAATTCGAAAATTCAAACTCGGATATAGAAATAAAAATAAAAGTCCTAAAACATCCAGCGGTGTGTCAAAACACTAGGATAAAAATTCAACATGTCGTTTGAACATTGTTGATAGGACATAGATAGCGAGCAGTACGGACACTGGGTGGTACCCAGTGTTGGCTGTCATTGGCCCATAGCTGCAGTTTAGTTGTATGCCAAGAATTATTGCCAATCACTGTACAACGCAGAGCGATGAAATAACCAGTGAGGTATTGGAAATAAGGTTTAGTAATTACCCTGCGGCGTTCGGCTCCCTGCTTTGAGAATTTCAGGTAGTAATTACGGAAATAGAAATAATCAACGTAAGGATAATATTACTAATAATAACACCCAGACTAACAGGACGCCAACCTATCAAAAACTGCGGTAGGGAAAGTATGATGTAACCGTAACGAGATGTCACTAATACCACATCACATTAATAAATTTTGGAGGAACAAACTTGTCCAACTTCGTTACTGCTCAGTCATAATATCTGACATACCCAAAAGCGCTGTACATAATAGTAATAAAATCAAACCTTCTTCTGCAATATAGTGTCAGTTTCGGATTACCAACCCCTAACAGAGAGGTCCCCATTTGACTATGTGATAATAGGAACCACGATTGAAAGCGATAATGATACGTCAACATACTGTGCGCACAGCGAATAGGTGACAAGGGTTGCATTATACCCATACGCAAGTCTATAGACCACCATGTATACTGACACCCGACCGTCCAGTAAGTATACACCTGCTGGAAATACGAAACAAATGTCAGAGGCATTAGGTAGTATTTAATCTAGGTTTATGTAGATGGAATAGCACACAACCAGAACAGCACTGCATAGAAACATTGTAATACACATAAGGACAGTCATTAGCGGAATCGACGAACAGATGGGCATTGTAACCTGGTCATTTGATTGGTAGAGCATGGAGTGGAAAATGACAGACACAGATGTAAACCTAACTTCAAGAAAGCAATACAGCGGATTGAGAGTATAGAGTGGCAACTGGTTGAGCATGGAAAGTGAATATGACATTTTGAAGATTAAGCTTGTGCAAAAATTAGTACCCACTAGCAATGAAAGTTGCTACATCACTAGCTGGGAAAACGCTACGTCATTAGCTGGAGTTAAATAACACAGATCAATGACTCGGAATCATAGCCCACGATCAGGAAACTCATCTATAAATGCAAAATGGTAGAAACAATTAACGTAATGATTTATACTAATTACACATCATCTAGGTCTACGAGATACCCACATGTTTCCTAATGTTTGTCTTTATCATGATGTCAGTAGATAGCTGTAAGACACGATCTCATTGAAATGGAGCAATGTGATTGGCTCGTAAGTCCTATAAAGCGGCTCTGCCAACCGGCATTGAACCCATTGCCGAAAACGATGGCAGTTTGTGATTGTTCAGACTCACACGTGAGTGAAAATTTAATTTTCGAAGCGATCGACCGATGAAATTCGATATGGTCTGTGGCGTATACTCACTGCTACGCCGGCATTCTTCTAGAATGTGATTTTCATGCTTGTAGCAACCGTTACATGTAAGATGTAAAAGATGAAGTTTTGGTGACGTTGGGTTTTTTTAATACATACGAGACCCTATATACAATCCTTGTACAAATGCATATAGATCAAGACTTCTACCAACCTATCACCATAGACAAAATGCTAACTTTTATCACAGTCACTCTGCAAAACATTCATCCGTTTCAAAGACCTTTCGTACTTCAACAAATACAGCACGCGGCCAAAACCATCTTAAACGTTAACTTTAATGCAACTTATTCAGGCCCTTATGCACATTTTCACGCACATGCACTTGAAACAGAAATATAAACTGTTCACACTCCTTGTAATCTTGCTAGTAATTATGGATATAAAATTTGTTGTTAAATATCAGGTCACTACCAAAAACCAAACCATTATTTGAGCAACTACTATTAGAAGAAAACATAAACGCATTCTTACTAAATGAAACAAACTTAACATCAAAAATCGTATACAAAATATCCAGTTACACCATGTTAAGACAAGATAGCCAACTTCCCGCACTTCGAGCCAACAGAGATACAGGTATAGGATTTGCATCATACAAAGCATACCGACTACATCACCTCAAAACACCAAACATACCGCAATATCTCATAACAACACTGTATTTCAACCAAAACTATGTAACACTAGCCACAATTTACGTACGACCTGACCATTCTCTTCCAAATGACTTTTTCACATCATATCCAATAATTTTAGGACCTACATTTTTATATCCGATATAAACATACACAGCCGCACTGACGGAGAAAAATAACTTTTCAAACTTTATCGAACTTCAGACAACAGGTACTACCATAAACTTCCACAAGACCTATCTCGAACACAATGCCAGACGTCGTAATTACCTCTACTAACTTGTCACATCGCTGCACCGTAGAAGTCCTTGATGTTCTCGGAAGTGACCATGCTCCCATTAAACTTAAACTTCACTGTCAACGCAGACCACTTCCAAAACCAAATTCTAATCCACGTCAAACTCTCAGATATGACAAAGCAAACTGGACTAGTTACCGAGACTATATACAAGCTAATATTAATCCTGAAGCATCAGCAGCTACTGAAGATGAACTCTATAGCATACTAGACAACATAAACACCACCTTCCAGCAAGCCACTGAGAAATTCATACCAAAAAGTAGCATGCATCCATACAGACCTAATTTACCACCTCAATATTTACCGCTAATACGACGATCCAGACAACTTTATCGAGACTACCGCAACACAGGCAATCCAGAACCCTTAAGACTACATCGTCAATTACAACGGACAGTACACAACTATATAAAATCATACAAGCTTAGACAATGGGTCAACACGTGCAACGAACTCGAGGCTACAAGCCATCCAACAAAATACTGGAAAAGGTTTAATACACTCAAAGGCAAGTACAGTAAAATGCCACATTCTCTCATCCACAATGACCACACACTCCATATTGACGAAGAGAAAGCAGATGCATTTGCTGATTACCTGCAAGACATCTTTACACCCATACAACACATCAATCCTTTCAGACGGCACCCTTAGACCGCCTTAACATAGCATCACTCTATCTACAACCCCATCCTAATTATAACCTTCCTGATCATCCTCTAACAGAACCTATCAACACAGATGACATCAGCTCCGCCATAGCACGCAAAATAGACTTTGAACTTGGCATAGACACTACCACATACCGCCATATCATTGAAGCACCTTTCTGTTTTCTTCAACTACTCGCTACTATATATACTTTTATCCTACGTAACGGCTATTTTCCCCTTACCTGGAAAACTTCCAAAACACTCATGTTTCCTAAACCTAAAATACTTCCATATTCAGTTTCGTCATATCGTCCCATCCAACTGACTTCCACTCTTAGTAAAACCCTAGTAAAAATCGTTGTAAAACCCCTCCACAAACATTTAGATCAATTCAACCTCCTTCCCTTTCATCAAGCCGGCTTCCGTCCATCTTTCAGTGCCAATGATCAACTTCTACATCTCACTAAGACCATTTCAAATCACTTCAATACTTCACATCCTTCATGTCTTGTACTATTTGACCTCGAGAAAGCATTCGATAAGGTTTGGCACACAGCACTACTCTGGAAATTTCAACACTTCCGCCTTCCCATCACAATCATCAGATATGTCTTTAGTTTCTTGATCAACCTCATCGCATATATCTCGATAAACTCTAGCACCTAACATTTTATCTTTCTACATTGTGGTGTCCCTCAAGGTTCCGCACTTTCTCCACTCTTGTATTTACTATTTGTTGCAGATCTTCCATCCTTACCTCCTAATATCCACATTTTTCAAAACGCAGATGACACCGCATTCCTCGCCCTTAGTAAAGTAATCCAACATTTCAACCGAACTATGAATGAAGCTATACATACCTTCTCATCATGGTGTAACGAATGGGGACTAACGATTAATTCTCATAAAACACAAGCCATAGTCTTTATCCCTCCTGAACGTCGCTCTCGTGTTAAACCAAATCTAACCAAAATCACTCTCACCATCAATCTTACGCCCATCTCATGCTCCAAACAAGTCCTTTACTTAGGACTCATACTCGATCATCAATTAACATGGCGTCCTCATCTACAAAAGGTCATTCGTAAAGCTTACAATAGACTAAATCTGCTCAAACGACTAACAAGCCCCACTTGGGATCTTAAACCACACACTATAATATAAAGTATTCCTCCGACCTGTCCTTACTTATGGATTCACAGCCTGGATTGCCGCCAACCAAAACTTCTACAAGAACCTTCAAATACTGAAACGACATGCACTACGCATTGCTTACAGAGTGGAACTCCCCACACCGACTCAACTCTTATATGACCGCATAACTTTCCCTCACCTACTATTACATTTAGAAGATCTGTGAATCAAATTGATTCGCAAACGCCTCGAAATGAACCACCTTCTCTTCCATGATACACTACATTCTCACGAAATACATCATCCAATAGAAGAACATACACATACAACCCTCTCCCTGCTTTTCACTTTATACCAATATAAAATCACACCAAATCATCCAGACTTTGCGCTTGCTTCAGCCCAAAGCATACCAGATATGCCTCATTATCTTGCACCTTCATACGTTCCACAGTGATCATAAATGTACTAACAGGGATTCACCTATATATCATTTTGTCCAGACCCGCCCCTGGACAAGACGGAAACTATCATTCGCCTCCAAGTGTACTGAAGTGTTGTGACGTGTAACGCACCTCATATACATTTCTCATCCCATAATCATAAATAAATAATCTTATCTAAATAATATTATTGTGAGCAAAGCTCATAGCGGCCAATGATTAATTATGATTAAATTAATAGATTATTGCAATACCTAAACACCTCTTAACCCAACAACATTATAAATACATATCTCCCAGTAACGTAAACTCCCTTCCCTGTATAGTGGGTTGAGCCCTCTGGTGAGTTCTAGCTGCGGCTAGGAAAAGAAAGTACACTGAAATTTGCCACATGTTGTAAGCGAAATGGGCAGTTCACCACAAGTTGTCACATCCTGTAAACGGAAAGCTCGCTTGGGAATAATTCTTAAAATGATGAAAGCTCACATCATTCACGTGTGGCTTAGCTCTAAAAATTGAGAGATAAAAATAACTTTCTACTCTGCATTCTTTTTGATAATACATGTGTTTCAATTTGCTAAACATAAGCATTCTTGTAAATCAGCCTTCATTCGCGTAAATGAACTGTAATTGTACATATTTATGCAGGCATAAGAAAATGTTATGGTAAAACACATATTTCAATTGGCTACTCATAAGCATTCTTGTAAATCAGTCTTTATCCACGTAAATATACATATTTGTGCAAGTCTCTAAAGTTGACTGAATATTTAAAACAGAAAAAGTTGTAATAAATGACTTGTATCAAGATGCTAAGCGCTCCTAAAAATGAGCCTTTATAGAGCTCATATGAAAACAATAAAAGATTAATTTAGAATATAATTGTAAACTTTTCTGTATGGCTTAGTATATTCCGAATATGATTACCGCTTGGTAACCATATTATTAGGTAACCAAGTTATTAATATTACAGACACCGACATGTGCTGTGCCCGGTCGCGCCGCGTTAAAGCCGTTTCGCGGTCTGCAACGAATGAAACGCGACGTATCGCCGGGCTCCGTTAACGTCCTGAGTTACGTGCCTGGCCAGGCGTGATTAACATCCTAGTTGTGTGCCTGGCGCGGTTAACGTCGCGGTCACGTGCCCGGCCCGGCACATTTTGCACCTCGAATTGCAACGGGAAGCCTGCTCCACTTTGAATGTATTAAAAATTAATGCGAATGATAATTTGTGTATTGATGGTTACATAAGATACATTTTCTTTGAACATTTCTGTCATGGTGGTTACAGAACTTACATCATTTTTCACAATTTCTGTCGCAAACTTTATTATAATTAATAATTTATCTCCAGGTCTACTATAAGTGTCTAGAACTTACACTTGCATTGATAGTTTGTAATTATGGTAGTTAAATATTGCAGTTATACAACACTGAAGTTCTAGATTTAGGCGCTTTCTTAATTCATTTGCTGCGCATATCATTCACTTGCTACTTCTATCATGCCTGCTTACACCACTTCTTGTACTACTTCAACTACAAATACTTCTTCTTTGAATCTAATTACAATTGTATTCACGCAGGCAACTTTATTTATAACTACGGCTAGGCCCAATTGCTGTTCTGTCACTTCTTTCAAACCTGAACCTTCTACTTCTTTTCAACCTCATCCTACTGCTTCTTCTTTTGCTTCTCCATCCATTGTTTCTTCCTCAACTGTTGTTCAGAAAACTCTGAGTTCTTTTCTGATACAGACTGCATTCTTTTTTCTGGGGGTAGTCAAATGTGTGATCAAGTATATGAATATGATGAGGTATGGGGTACTCAACTAAGTCTAAAGAATATGGGAAACGTATTGAATGTAGTTGATCAGCTTGAACAACAAGTGGTAGAGGAGTACGCTAATGTAAATTCAGAGTTAATACAGCAGGGAACAGGGCGAGATTTCTTTGAAATTATATGTGAACACGTACACATTTTCGGTATTTTTCCACTGCAAAAGCTGGCACCTTCATCTTGACGTAAGTCGAGTATGTAGAGAAACTTTTTCAATTTGTACTAGAACATTTGCTTACTAGTGTAGATCCACAATATTGGGCCGATTTCAACATAGAAAGTAGTAATAACGTCAACGGAAAGGACGTCTTCATTCCGTGGCGAAAACGAATTCATTGAAATACCAAGCATATTCCTCGTTCGATTGAGAAAGTTCACAAATGAAAGTTTTCTATTTTTACCGATAATGTGATAATTAAGGCTAATATAACCGACCCCATTCATGGAAAAGATAGAAGGAATGATGATAAGTATTTACCCTTGGAGGAGTACTTGCAGGCTCACATTATTCCTGTGCCAAAACTGGGAGCCAACTCATACGACTGCGTTAGCTTAAGCTGAGTTACGAGCTTAAGGTGAATTTTGTAAGTTGACCTACATGAAAAGTCACGCTATGAAATGGGAAAATGGAAACTAATGCCCTTCATAGAAAGCCAAAAGTTAATATTTCAAATTTAGGAGGGGATATTGACGATATAGATCAGTTTCAAACTTTCTATGGGAATAAATTCCAAATTGTAGTGTATGTTCTAAAATCAGGTAGTCGAGACCCTGAAGTAATTTATAGTAGGAATGTTGAAAGGAATAAGAAATTATTTTTGTTTGATCATAACCATCATTTTTATGTCATTGAGACCATTACTGCTTTTCTAAGGAATAAGTGATATTGTACGGAATGTTTAAAACCATACGTGGAACGTAGACTTCATAAGTGTGAATACTTCTGTGAGCATTGTATACTAGCATGAACGTGAAGCTTCTGACGATCAGAGATCGGTGACTTGCAGTAATTGTTTAAGGACAATCCCTTCGCTTTTATGCTTTGAAAGGCATAACGTGAAGGCGAAGGGAAGACCTATATGTTACTGTCAAAGTACGTTCACAGTGAGGCATAATGATCGATAGTCGAAAGAGAGATAAATATAAGGTACATTCTTGCGCTGAGCAATATTACAGTAGCTTTAAGTTGTACGTTAGAGAGCCTTTTGTACCATTTCCGTCTCGTACAAAACGTGGAAACGAAACGTGAAACAAAGCAAAATGAAATAGGTGAGCGTGAACATTGGCCAAACCTTACTGATGCTTCTCACAGTTGTTTTGAATGTAAGAGCTTGATGGACGAGAATTACAAATGCTTTTGATGTGGTAATTCACGAAGTGAAAGAGATATGGTAAGCTTTGTAAAGCATGTTCTTCGTCAAAGTGCTAAATTTAAGTCAATGGTGAGTTTAGTTGCGGAAAAGTTTGACTCGGTCTTAATAGCACGTACACTCATAGAGAAGAAATATCACTCCTCAAATTTTGACCCAGAGTGCGAAAATTATTTAAATGATCGTACGCAATTTTATTTTTTGAGATACGTATTTATTTGTCAGTTATATTATCATATTTACCCGAAACTATTGGTTTAAACCTGACTTTGAAGAAAGGAAATTTCCTATACTTGTTAAATAGAGAGCAAGATCAGAATTGTAACGGAGAATCGCCATCTTTAGAACTTTTCGATGATGACGGAAGGATGGAATATGAACGGAAAGCATAAACGGTTTGGGATCAGGAGTGCAAGAACAAAACATTTAACCTAGAACAAGAAATTTTAAGTTACTACAGAAATTACGTAAAATTTTTAATGGAGGTAGTCATTAAATTCTCGAACTTAATTGAAGAAAAGACTGAAGGAATCCAGTGTTTCCATCAAGTATGATAGCTGCCTGTGCGATGCAATACTTTCGAACTCTATATTTACCAGGTGTATGCATAAGTAGTTTCCGGTTTACCTAAGAGATGGCGCCAGCGAAAAGTTGGGAGCGTATTCATTTGACACATACGCCATTTTGTTCGTCTGACATTAAAATACAAACACACACAAGTTGAGTCCGCCAAACACTAGCGTCACTGTTTTATCGTTCAATGATCATGTCGAAGTTTGTGCGTGAAAAAAAAACATTTGCGGCACGCATTGCTTTTCTTATTTAATAATAATAAAAAATAAATATTCATTGTTCTTTGTTACACTGAAATAAAAATTTTGATTAGGCATACACACTTTACTATCTCCTGAGCTTATTGTAATGATGAGACGTTAGTCCTCTGAAATATAGTTTGAATTCAGCATGTGATACGCATTTCTAAATCACTTATGAATGGATTTTTACCTCGTACGTACGCTTTTCTGAAATCTCTTACTATTGATTCAATTTGGCTTTTCCCTCTGTATTATACGTATATCGATACATAATCTTCTATATACCGATATACACTTCTGTATTGTACGAGTATATCAAGGAAATTTTGAGTATGTGTTTTTGCATATACTATTTGAATAATAGGATTATATTTAAGTTTTATAAGACTTTTCTCCTTACCTTGTGTTCAACGATTAACTCTACCAAAGTTTTATATCACTTATAAATTAACGTAAGTGTCTTTGTCCTATCTTCATAGACTATATACCTTCTTATATCTCACTTGATTTGGAAGACATGCATAAAGATTAGGTGAAATGTCTTTCCTTAACACTAATGGTATATGTACTAAAACGAACTTGAAATCCTTATATCCCAAGAATGTTTGCCTGAGGATATGTCCTTTAGATCAAAATGATTTAATTCACGATAGTATAGCACTAATCGTCAGAATCTAATGGGATTAACAGTCTAAGAAACTTCAGAATCTCGCTCGTTGCGATTGTCAGTTCAACGATTAATCGAACATACTGATCATTAACATTAGTCTCTGGGAATGATTTCTCACATGAATATAAGGTTTTGAGATCAACTTACTAATGTTTTTTATTTTTCTATGATCAGTCTTGTGCCGTTAAAAGTTCTATTTTCGCTACCTTTTTGTAATACTTGCGAGTAGTATCTGGCGGATAGTACTAAAGTCCTACCGTCTTTCTAGGGATAGAGTTATCTCGTACGCAAATTATTAGTTATTATACTATGTTCAACCGTACCAATTAAATAAAACTTGCAGAAAAACTTCAAGATTAAAATCCTCACCAAAGCATGTTTTAACTCTTTAAGTTAGATAAAGATCTGAGGCAAATCTAAAGATTAGCAAATTGAAACACGTTTATTATCAAAAAGAATGCAGAGTAGAAAGTTATTTTTAACTCTCAATTTTTAGAGCTAAGCCACACGTGAATGATGTGAGCTTTCTGCATTTTAAGAATTATTCCCAAGTGAGCTTTCCGTTTACAGGATGTGACAACTTGTTGTGAACTGCCCATTTCGCTTACAACATGTGGCAAATTTCAGTGTACTTTTTTTCCTAGCCGCAGCTAGAACCCACCAGAGGGCTGAACCCACTATTTAGGGAAGGGAGTTTACGTTACTGGGAGATATGTATTTATAATGTTGTTGGGTTAAGAGGTGTTTAGATATTGCAATACTTGATTTATTTATTCTAATAATAATTGATCATTGGCAAATTATGAGTTTTGCTCATAATAATATTATTTATGTAGGATTATTTATTTATGATTATGGGATGAGAAATTAATATGAGGTGCGTTACACGTCACAAAACTTCAGTACACTTGGAGGCGAATGATAGTTTCCGTCTTGTCCAGGGGCGGGTCTGGACAATATGATAGGTAAATGAATCCCTGTTAGTACATTTATGATCACTGTGGAACGTATGAAGGTGCAAGATAATGAGGCATATCTGGTATGCTTTGGGCTGAAGCAAGCGCAAAGTCTGGATGATTTGGTGTGATTTTATATTGGTATAAAGTATAAAGCAGGGAGTCGGAGCAGGGAGTCATAGTAACATATGTAAATTTTAACCAATGGAATCAGTTGGAAAACAACAACAAAGTGAAAATATATAAGCATACACACATATACTAACACGGATACGGCGCATACAATGCACACAAGCATAAAAGTTACTAGAAAGTCGAGTTAGACACTATTTCACGGTACAAAAACAAAGCTGCGTGAAATATCGTTGTCCAAATTATGCTATGAATATCATGTGTGCTTGAGCTTACCCGCTGTTGGCATAGTAAGCACGTATTTAATGCTTTCTTCAAAGCATGAAATATTTAACTTCTATTATGGAATTAGGTAAAGCATTCCATGACCTGGCAGCTAATAGTGAAAACGATGCGCTTGTTTGTTTAAGCCGATGACGTGCAATATCAAAGTTCTTATTTCGGCGTATCGAATAAGAATTAAAAGCAGATCGATTTATTAGTTTCCTATACAGATATTCGGGACATTCTGTTTTAAGAATTTTAAAAACAACACAGCAATAGTCAAACAATGCGTACCTTGATGTCTAAAAACCACCGGGGCGGGACTCTGACTCTACTAAACCCTAGGATATAAGTGTACTTGCGTGAAAAACATTGCCTGAATCTGTATCCAAAAAGGGGGATATTAAATAAATAACGTTTTCCGTCGTCGAGAAAAGTCTAAATCTGAAAATCGCAAAATGTTGTATAGTGCCCTCCTTTCAATGATTCTGCCAGATCCCCCAATGAGGTTGTTATCCTTCCAAATCATCAGTCACACACTCCCAACTTTAAAACTTTTACTTCTAAAATCGATAGAAACCCTCTAAAACTCCACTTACTTTCTTCCCTAACATTGGTTCTACACTTACTTCAAATTGGGAATCCTGGTCCTAGAGATAGAATAGAATAGAGGGAGCTTGGGACTGGTTTATTGGCGAGGGGAGTGAAACTAAGAGACAGAAAGGACGAAGCATTTCCATATTTCCAAATTGAGCGGTGCTCTATACAGAGCATTTTCATTCTTTCTTATGGGAAGATAAATTTATTAGTGATAAACGCGCATGTCTATTGAAACCTTCAAAATATATCGTTGTTCGAAAAACATCTGTTTTGCAGGAATTTACAATTGTAACGTACTTGAAAATGTATCAGATGTGTTGTGCTGTACATTTTAGTAACTCGATAGAAAAGTGTGTTTCGAAATGTTTACTGACTGACGCACAGAACTCGGTATAGAGGGACTTTAACGAGGCCATACAATATGGTTTAGACGCTGAACCGTAAATTTAAATTCACGGGACGTCATGAAAGTTCTCTTTAATCAATCTTGTTCTAACAAGGGAAAGTCACGATATCTTGTCGGTGAAATCCGAGTCAAACATAATGCATCTGATAGAACATGGTGAGGTATGGATAATAGCAAAATTATGGTGCGGTGGACAAGGGTAGTAAGGGACAAGGGCAGCAAGACTAAAAGGGCAAGTGTCGCGGGGAGAGAAACGTCGAAATTCACTGAAGTTAAATAAAGATAATATTGGTGATTCAGAACGAAGCCTGTTACTTTCGGGAGGTGATTCCTGACATTGAAGCAAGTAAGAAAGTTCCTATGAACAAGTAAAACAAGTTCCAGCAATAGGAGCTGTTTGCGACTGTCGCTGTTTTTGTGGGACGCGGTTCTTGTCTGTGATTTTGTGCGTCGCTGTAATTGCCTGTCGCTGTTCTTGGCTGACGCGGTTTATGGTTCTTGCTACTTTCGGGCGTCGCGGCTTTTGTCATCGCTGTTTTTGTCTGTCGCTATTTTCGTAGGTCGCTGTTTCTATGTGTCGTGGTTTTGCGAGGCGCGATTTTGACGTGGAGGTTTTTGGATCGCTTTATTATTTGTCGCTCATTTTATTCTCGCTGTTTTTGTGTGTCGCGATTTTCACCTGTCTCCATTTTAGTGTATCGTGGATTTTTCCTTTCCTATTTTTGACTGTCGCGGATTTTATCGTTGCTGTTTTTTCCTGTCGCTGCTTTTCGAATACGCTGGTTTTATGCTTCGCGGGTTTTGTATATCGCTGTTTTCGGCTGACTTCGTGCGTCGCTGTTGTTGTTTTTGCTTGTCGCGGATTTGGGATTTCTATTTTTGTGCGTCGCGGCTTTTGTCATCGTTATTTTTGCCCGCCACAGTTTACGTACGTTGCGGTCTCGGTGCGTCGGGATGTTGGAGCCGCGATTTTGATGTCGCGGTTATTACTAGTCGTGATTTTCGGCTCGAAGTATTGTCTTTCGCGGATTTTGGCTCTCGCTGTTTTTGTATACAGTTGTTTTTTCCTGCCGCGGTATTGGATTTCGATGTTTTTCTGTATCATAGATTTTTCCGCGTCGCGGTATTTTTATTTCGCTGTATTTTGAGTTGCGGTTTATGTCTGTCACGTGCTTTTTATGCGTCGGAGATTTTGTCTGTCACTGTTTTTGCCTCTCGCTGTTTTCGGATCCCTGTTTTGTGGGTTGCGCTTTCGTCATCGTGATTTTAATCTGTTGCAATTTTTACGCATGGCGGTTTTTGAATGTCGCTGTTTCTGAATTTCGCGGTTTGGTTTGATGCAGTTTTCATGTTTCGCGACTATGTCTGTCGCGCATTTTGCATATCGTCTCTTTCTTCTGTCGCTCTTTTTGTGTGTTGCGGTTTTTGCCTGTCGCTCTTTTTGTGCGTCGGGCATTTTTGATCAATGGTTTTTACTGTCCGTGTTTTTGTGCGTCGCGTTTTTTTCTATGTCGCGGTCTTTACCTGTCACTGTTTTTGGCTGTAGCTGTTTTTTCGTGTCACTCTTTTTATGCATCGGGGATTTTCAATCGCTGTTCTTCTCTGTCGTGTTTGTTCCTCGCGGTTTTTGTCTGTTTTTATGCAGTGTTGTCTTGACAGTGTTGCAGATTTGCAGCTGCTATGTCTCTGAAGATGAGACGTTAGTCACATTACCTAACAGTGCAACGTTCTGTCTGGCTTCACGGGAGCTGGATCTTGGATTGCCGACTTCAGATGACTCGAGTCGTTGCCGAGAAGCGTTACTTACTTATTTCTCATATATGTTTTAAAGATGTATGAAAGATTGTCAGTGTAATGGTATTGTTTGAATGACGATAGGTTTGATAATTTAAGATGAAGTTATTGTCCATCTGTTTTGCACATGGTTCATTCCCCTCTTTCTTTACCCCTCCCTCTGATAGCCTTGAGTTAAAGTTTTCGTTCGCGTCCGCGCTCAAATAATATATCTAGTAGTCATTGCTTTAATTTGTCTATTTGCAGGTGAGTCTTGAGGTGCAAAGATCTGCTTTCACGTCTGTGAGGATATCCAGTGTAGCTACATATTCAAAGCTGGTGGTGGTGTTCTTTCCTACGGAATTCGACTTCGCGTGTATAAACAGTACAACTTTATTTGTGTCTGGTGCTTTTCTTGGACGATACCTAATTGTTTGAAGCCATGGAAAATCCGATTGATGCTTTGCTTGCTGCCCAGGAGATTCAAGGCTATGACGAACCCGATCGTGTATTTGAATGTTGGAATCATTTGTGCTTCTACAAACTGTTAGGACTTCGTCCAACAAAAGATGATTCTGACATGTTGCTTCACTACTTGCTTTACTATTATTGGAATGATGATGAAGATGTCTTACAAAACTGTGTGACTGGCCAAGACATTATCGATCTTGGACATTATCGATTTTTCGGAAGTGTGGAAAGTAAGAAACTTGGCGTGGAGTTATTATTGCAAGCTATTTACCGAACCTGATGGAGTGATCCCACAAGATGCAGTTGATTTTTTCGGCTTGGATACATGGCCTAGTGTTGATGGTCTTATGGAAGTGGATAGTGATAACTCTAGTATGTTTAGAAATTTCGATATGAACGTAGTGGATTGTGATGAAAGTGGTATGGATGTAGACAATGAAGTTAGCACTGAACAGGATTCTAGTGATGGTGGTAGTGTGCTTAACTTTAATATTCAACAACGGATGGAGGACAATAACATGCAGGATGGTGCAGGATAAAATAGTGAATTTGATATTGTTAGTGAATGTGAAATAAACTATCCCAACTTTGGTTTGCAAGGACGTCAAATTACCATTAATTCTGTAGTAAAGTCAATTCTTAACCCTGAGGAATGTCAACAGTTTGTTTAATTTTTTGCTATGGAACATTTACTTTTAAGACGTCGATCCCGATTCCAAAATATATTTTAAGATTGAGACTAGTAATTGTAAGGAAATAAGTCAATTTACATAGCATGGCGATTCCGTGCACATCTTAATGTAGAACATATTTTACGTAGTATTGAAAATATTCTTAATTCTAACGAGGAATTCTTGTTAGGGGATAAAGTAACCGTGAAAGTTGACATTTCCGATCCTATTCGTGGTCAAGGACGATAAGGTAATGACAAGTATTTACCTTTGGAAAAATATCTTCAAAACTCATCATCCCAGTTGAACATGTCTTGCTAGATCTTTGGTATTAGCGAAACTACGAGCTGATAAGGAGTTTCGGAATGCAAATTATATGAAAACACATCCTAAGAAGTGGGCTTGTGCAGCTGCAGAATCTGTTGTTTTGCGAAAGTAGATTTATTAAGTAAAAATGGTGAAAGTTTCAAAAATATTATGGTGACGAATATCAAATGATTGTGTATGTGCGTGATCCGCGAGTATACGATAGTGTATTCAGGACCGTCAGTAGAGAAGAAATTGTTTCTAAGATACGAAGACAATCATCATGCTGTATTGAAACCATAACGGCATTTTTAGGGAGTGATGGTTATTGTTATCATTGTCTCACGTCATATAAAAAGCGTCGGTTCCATAAATGTAAATATTTATGTACTCATTGTGAAGAGTACCATGATGATAATAATAGTGGTATTGACAAGAGTTCAAAATGCTGCTATTGTTATCGTACATTTCCCAACGAGACCTGCTATGATCAACACAAATCTAAAGCCAACGGTAAACCTGTATGTTATTACGTACAACTTTGTTCGCAGTGTGGGGTAAAAATTGATAGACGCAGCCGAAAAACAAAACACGTGTGTGGAGAACATTATTGTAAACTGTATAACATTCATGCCGATGAAACACATTCCTGTTTTGTCAAACCCAGCAAACCGAACCGAGTTGAGGATTTCCTGTACATTATCGTTCACGTAGAAACAATGCTACTAGACGCAGATAAAAATGGTGAACGTGAACATCTGCCAAACTTAATTTGTGCATCTCATTGTTGTCATCAGTGTAAGGATATAGACCAAAATTATACTTGTAGTTTTGTGGTAATGTCGATGTTCTGACAGATTTTGTATTTCATAATATGGAAGCATTTGTAAATCATGTCTTAAAACAGGGTCCTAAGTTTCAGAAAGCTTTTTGGAAATCTTACGTTCGCCTCATTTGGATGTTCAACATGTGATTCCTATAAGACAAAACAAATTATAAGTAACGTATAAAGACTTTGAAAATGAAAATTCGCCTCACGCTTTTACCAATGTAGGAGTAGCAGCTTTCATATCCTCGTGGGCTAGAGTTCGTTTATACCGTTTGCCTTCTCCCCTCTGACGGGTTAAGGCATACTTAAGGTACTGGGATAGGATGTAGTCAATAATAATAAAGGGTAGATTTCAGAAGTTTGCTTTCATTTAGAAATATGTTGTACAAGCAAAACTAGCGCCATGTTACTCACCGGACTGTATGATAGGATTTGGATAGTTGTGCGACTTAACAGCCAGCTCCGAAGAATGCCGTAGAAGAGTGTAGGTAGAACTTTAACTCTTCTACCCTCTTGTTACTGAAAGTCCTCTTCTATATATTGAATCGTATTTTTCCCTTCTAGGTAGCTGAAAAGCCTAAATGAGTGTATGGGTCAGCATTTCTCCAGGGGAGTTGTTGGCCCATACAGCCTGAGGCTTCTGTTTTCCATTCATACAGCACGGAAAGGTTTCTGCGCTATTAACATAAATATTAACTGACACTACATTATTTCTGTGCATAACAAGTTACGTATGTTTGTTTTGTACCAACTTATTCATGAGTAAGCAGTGTCTTACAACCATTTGTTGCCTGTTGCAATTTTATAATGTTCGTTTGCTCAATTAAAGTTCTGCTCTTCTTTTATGCGTCTCTCTGTAATCTCGAGACGAAGTCCTGGGATCGATAGGTATCCCTTACATATCCCCACCAAATTTACGAATTTTCTTATAAACATTGTTTTTATACGAAAATTCGTCCTTCACCAATAACTCCTATGTATGCCATCCACCAGATTGTGTAGATTTTGCACCACCACTATCAATTCTTGGATTGTATAAGTAAAAAGAAAACAAAAGGTATATAATTATATCACTATCACTTGAACACGGTATATATATATATATATACCGGGTGAGTCACTGACGAGTGACAGCCCAAAATAATTTGAAAAAGGAGCAGAAAATAAAAAATGTGAGCAGGTAATATAATACGTACGGGAGGGGGACACTTGACAAAGTACACGACAATAGTGTCACATAAGCAGTGTTGCCACCCCAGCACAAACTTATATTTTTTCAAATGGCACTACGAAAACT